>FIZU01044985.1:0-41294 GCA_900064475.1 Pseudococcus longispinus
CTTCTTCCAACTCAGCTTGTGCATACAGTTACTCGAGCTTTTTAATAAAAAAAAAGTGTGATTTTATACAAAATTTAAAACATAATATTCATTATTAAATGGTGAAAGAAAGCAGCATTGAGCCCGAGCAAAGCAAAGGCGAAAATTTTTGACAAAAAATCATTAAAAATCTAAAATTTTCTTATCTTTTCCAACATACAAATATAAAAAAGGTTTGTAATTTTCCATTTTTATTGAATAGTCCAGCCCAACAGCCCTTTTGAGCGACGGCTCACCGGGCAACTGCCTGGTTGCCCGGCGACTCAGTCCGACCCTGTCGTCGATTATTTCTGAATTAATTAATTAATGAAGCAAAAAATTAGAAATGAGCATACTGAAACTATTCCTATGAAAAAAATTGGAGATGACCCCTTCGCATTGGCAGGCATAACAATATTTCTGTAGTTACGATGAAAAAAATCCTAATTAATTATGAGTAAGAAAGTATAATACCATGTATACTACCTACCAAACATTAAAAAAAACAATATTTCGTTTTATTACACCTATTTTATAATACAAGGACAATACAGGAAATATTTCATTGTTGTTTTTTCCCCATCATAATTTAGTAAGAAATGAAGAGTTGATTAAAAAACAACCATAGTCGACATTGAAAACTGTTGAAATTTTCACAAAAACCCTTCAATCAAAATATAGCAAAAATGTTGAAATTAAAAAAGTTGTGAAAATTGTGTGAAATTATTGAAAAACTGGTAAAAGTTTCTCCTTTAAAACGTTACAAAAGTGGTGAAAAAGTCATGAGAAATGTGTGAAATTATGTAAAAATTGGTGAAAGTTTTGAAAAAAGGACGAAAAATTTATCAAAAATGTACATAATACTGAAAATTGTGCAAAAATCATAAAAAAGATCATCAAAAACGATCTGAATAAACAGCTTAACATCTGTTGAAAACTTTATAAAAATTAAAATTCTATGAAATGTTGCCGAATAAGTGAAAACATATTTTATAAACCAAACTTTCAATACTTTTCACAACATTTTGAGCGTTTTGGACGAAATTTTCAACACTTTTTACTACGTTTAGGAGATTTTTGACAAGTTTTCATTATTCTTACAACTTTCTCAGTGGTTTGTAGGTATTAACTTTTCAACACTTCTTACAATGTTTTGCAACTTTTTGACGAGTTTTCCATCATTTTATTAACATTTCAATGTTTTCATAAGATTTTTCAACACTTTTTAATTTAAATTTTTCAAAATTTGGAAAAAGGTATACATAACACTTTCTGGCAGCATAGCAAATTTTATGAACAATTTAACGCCCTTTTAAGTTTTAATCAAATTTTAATTCCCTAAATATGATTGTTATTTTGTTTTCTTGCAGCAACCCGTTCATTTCCAACTTTTTTCCATCGTAATAAATTCAGAGAAATTGATATTATGAGTTCATTTCCAATTTTTTGTTTCATTTTCATAAATTCTCTGCCTACGGCGTCGGTAAAAACGAGTACCTAGTACCTACACTACACTCACAATCAAAAGAATTTAATTTTCAAGTTTCAACTTGAGTTTTAACGAATCTTTATTTTAAAGATTCAGTTTTTCGATTTTTCTAATTTTTATGTTTAATTGATGTCATTTTAGGGTTCATTTTTTGTATAGGTAGGTACGTACAAGGTACTCAATTTTCAAGCTTTCTGCCGATGAAATATGATCAATTTTATTTGATCAATCCGGTTAGTAATAAATTTTTGGTAAATCAATTAAAATAAAAAACGAAACGAAAAGTTAAAATTTTGGAAATAACGAATTAAAATAACAAAATAATTTCTTTTTTTCGTTTCGTTTTTTTTTTACAAAATTGAAATAAAAATTGAAAAAATAAAAAAAATATTTTGCACTTTGAATTCGCAGTCGTATTAAAAATGAAAAATGTTTGCTTTTTTTTTGCATGTTCAAGTATAGGCCTACCTATGTTTTGACTTTGAATTTTTTTTTAAACCTACTATTCTCAAAAATTCGAGTTTACTTTGTTATTTTAGCAAAAAAATTTTAATTTGATGAAGGAATAGAAGTTTGGACAAAATTTTCGTTGAGTATTCTGAGTACCCACGTGGGTAGATAGGTATGATGGAAAAAACGAAAAGAAATGACGAAATAATTTTGTGTAATCTATCTACCTAGCAAAAATTGAACGAAAAAATCGATTGAACACAAAACGAAATAACAAAATAAGGCTAAAAAATATTCGTTTTACAACTCTGTTTTCAAGTCAAGTAAATAGACATACGTAGGTACACAGTGTGAGGGCGCATGGGAAAAGGGACCTAGCCTGTAGATTTTTGATTTTCACTTTTCTGGCTAAATTTATGTATAGAAAATCTTCAGGAATCCAGTGGAAGCGGTTTCAAATGAAAAATTTATTCTACTTTTAGGAGAATATGAGTAGGTCAAATTTTAAAAATTCAAAAGTATCTAAAAATCGGTAATTTTTTTTACGTTTTTTGGCAAATCAGCGATGAAAAAAAATTGCACGAAAAAGAGAACTTCCACTTGAAACGTTTCTCCTGTAAAATTTTGTTTTTACAGACAATTTCCTTTTTCCCATGTGTCCTTACTCATGTAAACTAGTCACTGTCTTACACTTTTACTTGAGCATTCCTGGTAACTATAAATTCTCGGAAAATCGTTGATTTTATTCGTTAGGTAATAGGTAACTAGTAACTACATACCAGGTGTTTAATTAATACTCAACTAGCAGTGATGCAACAAGAAAAAATTCTTTACATCGAAATTAATGGCAATGTATTTTTATAAGTGGATTTATAAAAATCAATTGAAATATAACTTGTAATTATTCAATTTTAACAAAATTTACACTAAAAATTCCAAAAAATTTTCAAATTGTATTTATAGCGAAGGTCAAGGGAAGATTTATTAGGGAAACTTTGGGATTTTTTTTAGTCATGTTGTTTTATGGCTGGTTGGGTATTAATTAGATAACCGGTAGGTACCTTACCTATTTACAAAATGACTCCAGAAATTGAATGAAGTGATATCTTGACAGCTATAATTCAATAGAAACGCTTCGCAAGTGGTTTGTGGGTAGATATGTGAAAATTTCTTTTACATGTCGATATTGTACTGGTAATTACAATTTATACCGATCTGGTTTAGCGACGATTACGTTCCAAAAGACTATTAGAAGTGGGTGCTCTTTCACTAATACTTTCAATGAAATATTTCAACATTGAATTTCAAATTATGATGTTTACTCATTGTTTTGGGGATTGCCTATTTTTTTTTTCATCAATTCAATATACCTACGTATTGAACGTAGGGTGAATGATATGATTTTCTGTTCAGGTTCCCCAATTTTTCAATTACGTAAACTGAAGCTTAGAAAAGGTAACGTTGGTAATATAAAATATGAATTTCACACACTATAAAATTTATTTTTAGAAATACATATATACATAAATAAGTACTTATTACCTCATGACCTACCTACCTATAAAAAAAATCAAACCTGGCGAAATATTTCCATCAAGTACTTTTTTTTACAAGATGGAAAATGTTTGAAAATCGTTTAAACAAAGAACCACACATACCTATCAAAAAAATTCTCGCCGAATTTCTCTTTTTTGGTTCCACCTATGGAAGCTGCTTTATCACTTCATCTTGCCAAATATTCTCATAGTTTTTTTTTACTTTTTTGTACGTAGATTAGGTACATTGAATTTCATTACCTAATTATAATCTAGCTTGAGTTTTCTTTTTCTTTGTGGCTGCTTTTTTTTTGGTAATATTTTTTTATTAGTTTTTTTGCTTATCAATTTGAAAACTGGGTACTTATGCATTTGTAATATTTACCAACTGGTTTGCATCCTGGTCCATTTTTTGTTCATTTAAAAAATACCAAATAACAGAATGATTTAATAAATTCTAGAAAATAATCTTTTAATAATATTCAAATGGTAGGTATAAAATTTGGCAATGCCCACGATGGAATATTTTTATTGGTAAATAACAATTCGGCGATCTGTATTGGTCAATTTGTTTTTTGGTTGGATTCATTATTAAAACTACCTCATTGTGTATCAACTCGAATGCCATTAGTGTTTGGACAAGGATTAACCACTTTGAAAAGGTTAATGACAGAGATATTATCAAATTACATGTACCATGTATACCCTATACTAACATAAACCTCGTAAATTTATTCAAATCGTTAAAAAGGAATAATTTGCGAATCCCCAATTTTAGGCATGTATACCTAATAGATAGGTATTTTTTTTGACTGAATCATCACTCATACGAAACAATCCAACACCTCCATGCAACATATTACGTACCCATTAAAAATTGCATAAAAGAGGATTGAATTGTAAAAAAAAAATACCTGCCCCCAAATAACACCATGCTGCGGGCTCGTCATTTCCTTCGCTACTAAAAATATTTTCATTAAAATTTATCAGTTCACCTTGAAATTTATTTATACTTCATTTCTCATCAAAACGTGAAAAAAATTGGTCAAAAATACGCTTTTTACATTATACTGTTCGCTTAGACCAAGCAGACGACAAAACCTGTAGGTGGGCGGGTTGTACCATCCTATTGCGAACACCAATATATCGACGTCTCGTTACAACCTGCTCCATCTAGTCGGCAAATACCTACGACTGAGATGAAGATTACATAATCAACGGAGGGAGCAATTTTAAAGGGCACTTGAACTAGTCAAACGTATTAGCCCCTCCTGGGATGAAGATGTTCCCCACATGTCTTCGACGTGCCCCTTCACCCATATAAATACTTTCACTTATCTTGTAATTTGAATGTCTGACTAGTGCGTGATTGCGACCGCCGTTTGTTCCTTAAATGTATATTATCTTATTCTTATTGGGGTTTTAAGTGTTTGTGTTCGGTATACCGGCGTTTTAGGTGAGTTTTTTTGTGATTTTTTTTTTCAACATTTTGGGGTATTTTGATCGGGAAAGGGTGTTTTGTAAATGGAAAAGTGTTTTATTATTTTTTTCCCGGAAAAATCTCCGATAAATTGAACACGTGCATTTTTTTGCAAAATTAAGTTGTGATTTTCTTATTAAAAATTTAACCGATTTTTTAAATATTTTTGAACTTTTAGTAATTTTGTAATCATTTTTGCATTTTTAGTGTTAATTTGGTTCAATTTTTTGTTTAGTTGTATTTTTTCAAAGTTTTGTACTTCTTTTTTTGGTTTTTTAAAAGTGTTTTTACCTTTATTTTATTTTATTTTATTTTATTTTTTTGAAAATATTTCCTTGTGTTTTTGTTTTGAACTTCGATGACTTGTTAAAAAGGTCGTATCACAATTTCAGTGTTCCTAAGGAAAAGAACCTATAAGGTTTATTTTTTCAAGACAGTTTTTTTCAAAAATTAGAGTCAAAATTGACTGAAATGTGCCAAAAAATATGTTTTGAAGAAATAGTTGATGTTTGCTCACTATTCATAACTCATAAGTTCTCATTTTTATTATTTTTAGTTGAAGTTTTTTCCATCTTTTTTCAGTTTTTCAGTCATTTTGAGTTCGTTCTTTTGTTTTTTTTCTACTTCTCTTTTTTTCAATTGAATGAAGTCCCTGCATTTTTTTTTGTATTCATTTTTATTTATTTATTTTTATTTTTGAAAGAATTAATTTTTTATAATTCTCTGAAAATTTAAATCGATTTATGCCACATTTATTGTGTCTTTTTTACACTAAAAAAAAACTTTAATCAGGGGTTGTTTTAAATTTTTCCTAATTTTTTCTACAACTTATTCGTTTCTAAATCTAGGTACATTTTTTGTTTTGAAATTATAAACGGAGTTCAAATTTTTTTGTATGCATTCTTCATCAATACCTACTCTAAAATTTCCCCCTCTCTCAACTTTTTTTACCCTTTGCTCCGAACGAGACCACGAAGCCGTGTCAAAAATTACCTTTTATAACTAAAGGGTGGCTCGCATAGAAAGCGTATGGTTTTGAAAATAAGAAAAAACTCTAACTAAAAAAATCTTGAAAACCAAGACAACTAGAATTTTTTTGCTTCTACCTGAAAGAGAATTTCAAGTTCTACAATTTTGATTTTGAGCATTTTTTTGGTAGCACCCTTAGTTCGGTCTGAAAATCCATGTTTACAAGATTTTTCTTCATTTTCAAAAACATCGATTTTTGTACAAGGTTGTTTCATTTTTAAAATTATCGGCTTAGTAAATTTCCCATAAACTTGGATTTTCTGGCTAAACCAAGGGTGCTACGAAAAACATGCAAGGGATAAACATTGTTTTTTGTGTGGGGGGCTTGGTTTTTGATGTTTTTGCAGTCAAAGTGGACTTAGTTTTCGAGATGTTTGTAGTCAAAATTGTTTCATTTTTGAAATTATCGACTTTGTAAATTTCTCATTAACATGAATTCTTAGCTAAACGAAGGGTGCTACGAAAAACATGCAAGGGATGAAAATTGAATAGATTGAAATTCTCTTTCTCCCACAAGCTATTGGTATTTTACCTCCAGGGTTTAGTTTTTAAGATTTTTGCAATCAAAGTGAGCTTAGTTTTCGAGATGTTTGTATAGTCGAAGTTGTTTCATTTTTGAAATTATCGACTTAAAAAATTTACCATAAACTTAATGTAAAGGTTAAAATTACAGAGCTCGAAATTCTCTTTCTCTTGCATTTCTTAGTTTTTTTTTCTAAAGGGTTAATTTTCGAGATTTTTGTAGTCAAAGTTATTTTTTTCATTTTCATAACCATCGACTTTCTATATGGGATAACCTGGATTTGTGAAAATTTTCATATTACATCTTCCCCCTCCCCCTTCAATCTGCAACTGCCACCTCAAGTCCAGCGTCTGCCTGGCACGAAAAAAGTTGGTCCGCGAGAAGCAAATTTGTACCCCGCCCCCATGATGAACTGCGACAGTTTTACCGAATATTTTTTTTTAATCCAAATTTTGTTGATAGAAATAAAGTTGAAGAGCCCGAGCGAAGCGAGGGCGAAAATCTTTCCAAAAAATGTGTTCAAAAACTGAAATTTTATCAAAAAAATATGATTTTATCTACGGTTTAAAAATATTTCGTTACTAGAAAGAATCCGAGCGAAGCGAGAGTAAAAATTTTTGCAAAAAAGTCATTCAAAAGCAAAAGTTTCATCATTTTTCCATAATTACGAAAGAATGTGGGGGCATATGCCTCCTCCCACCAAAGTTGCGCCAATGGAAAAAAGTGTGCAAGGATGAGGGTGCCAAAAAATGTTGTGCTTCCAAAATTAATAATTTTTTTAAAAAAGGGTAGACGAACTAATGTCCGAGCAAAGCGAGGGCGAAAATTTTTAACATTTTACTCCAAAATTTACAGTTTACTAACACGTTTTTGAGCGTTTCTCGCATAATTTAAGGGCACCATCAGCAGAAATTTTTGAGAAAAAAAAACCTACTTTAGATCTGCGTAATAATTGTTTTCTTCGTTCAAGTGCCCTGAATTCTTCGTTGAATTGCCCCAAATTTCCCCAAAACACAAATTTTGGTCCGCGATCGCGGACCAGCGGCTCTGTCCACACTGACGCTGCTCAAGTCATTGATTAAGTACCATTTTTATGATGCATGTCATTTAAAAAACCTTCCTCTTTCTTCAATTTTTCCTACAATTTCAATTAAAAGATTGCCTCGACATTGAAATTTTCAATTTTTCCAATTAATGAAAAATTATTTAAATTTCTCCCAATTTTATTAGCTCCAGACTATTTTTAACACCCATCTCCTCCCCTCCCCACCCCACCATAATCACTTTTTACCTGATTTACAAATTTATCTAATCAGTAATTACCCGCATCCTCCTCGAGTAAAATTTCTCACCAGTAATGTCCAATTTCTCCCACTCTGGCTAATTTCTTTTGGAGGATGCATAAAATTACTTCAATTCCCCTCCTTTCTCGTGTTCCGTTTCCCTCCTATTTCTTTAATGAATTGATCTAGTTGCGCAGCTTTATTGAATAACACTTCATTACGTTCATTGTAGTTGTAAAAATTAACTGTTCCCTCTCGTATTGCCTCCTCTATCCGGCCATGGCGTAGGTTAGGTACACTATATATCTACACATTGCATACTTACTACGAGTACAACAGAAGTTACAGCTTCGAGCTTCATTAAGTAATTAATGTACAATACGAAGAGACGTTTGGCGCGGGCGCCTAATTAAATCATAAATCAAGGCGTTAAAATACTCTGTATCATTGTACGAAACAATAAAGAGGAGCTTTCTATTTTTGTACAAAAATTAAAGGTATTTCCGTGAGAAAGGTTACACAGAGCGAGAGACCAAACAAACGATATTGCAGTTTGTAACACGTTGATCGAGTGCCGGTAGCATACTCGTCTGAAATATGCCAACAGCAGTCGTAAAACCGCACAAATGCCTATTTTTTCTGGCTGATATTACAAAACAACTTCTAGAGCTAAGGATTATTAGTATTAAACTAATGAAGATGCATCAGGTGTTAAGTACTTCGGTTATGACGCGGTAATAAATATTAAGTTATGGTAATCGATGATTCAGTGACTGTTGGGATTACATCATTGATTTTTTTTCCTATTTTGCTTTATTTCAGGAATAGAAACAACTTTTCGCAGTAGGCAACCATGTGGTTGCCATTCTTCGTATTGGCAGCCCTACTACTCCAGGTGAGTTTTTTTTTTACTTTTTAAATTCAAAGGTGATGGGAATTGTTTTCGTTTTCGTGGTGACCTTGGAGTAGAGTTTGAGGGAGTTGGCGCTGTTTCAATGACTTATGTCGAAGTGTTGACTGTTGAGGTCGGTTTTGTCCAGCTTCAAAATGGTTGGTCACCTTTTTTTATTGGTCACCCTTGTACCTAATTGGAGCTTTTTCGATTTTTGTGGTCATTTTCAAGTGATTGAGGTCAAATTTGATTGATAGAGTTGTTTTTGTGATAAGATGCTGAGAGAGCGGATTGAAATGGAGTAATTATTTTTGTAGAATGTCTAAGTTATGGAGAAAGTTCAATTTTGGAAACGTTTTGGGTGTAAATTGAACCCAAGGAATGCTATTTTTTGGCTTTAGCCGAATAAGCAAATTTTTTAGAGACTTGATTTAGAGATTTTTAGTCTTGCAAGTCTATTTTGAACTAAATTTTGTCATGATCTGCCCACTCATAATTTCTTTGAGATACCGCATTCAAAGAGGTCATCGAGTCGATTCTATCTTCTCGAAGATTACGTGTGATGGATGTTAGATCAGATAACTTTCTTTCGCTCAAGATCTTTATCTCCATTTTCGACATCTTTAGACGATAATTTTTCAATATGCCTCCTACGAACCGGTTCAAGACGTAATGTGTTTTCCTTCTTGGTCGAGAAAACTGCAGTCTGGCCCTACGATGACAGAATGAGAAAAAGTTTAACCTTGGAGAAAAGTTCATTCACCAAACCGGCTGCGATCGTAAAAAAACGAAAGTACTCGACGTTAAAGTTGAAGAAAAAAAATTAACCACTTGTACCTAAAACTCCACTACGCAGTATCCGTCGATTTTGTGTGGATTTAAGTACGTGGGATGACCAATGATTCGATAACAACCAGTGTCATACTGGACTAGGTAACTAGAAATACTCGTACGAGCAGATAAATGCAAGTCAACTTTTGCTTTCGATGACTCGTCGATGAAGATTCGTTTATAAAATGAGGAAATATTTCAGTGGAAAAATTCTATGAGGTTAACAACTTAGGCTGACTCGATTTAGAGTACTCGAGGCGTTTTTTTCTCCGAATACGACGCTCGAGATCATCTTTTGTCAAAATTATCCGCGAGCAGACATCATGGACCAATCGCGAGGTAAACTACAGACGAGGTTTAGAATTCGTAATAAATTCTTAGAGACTTCTTCTGCCACATAGTCCACGATAAATTACTCGTGTAATTCTCGGTGCTGTATTTGTGTAAAAATATTTGTATCTTAATTTTTCAAGGTGCTTGGTTCTTAACTTATAGCTGATAGCAACCTAAGACGTGGTTGTCGTTGTAATTGCTGAGTCTCCTGTAATCATTTTTTCTCAAGAAACGTCTAATTTAATTAGGTGTTTATTTTTTTGGAAATTTTGATACTTCGATTTACGTGTCGAATGCTGATTAACCTAAAGCTATGGTTGGGCTCTGGAATCATCTTTTTAGTCGATTGATTAGCGATTTCGTCGTATCGAAAGAAGCCTGATAGGTCAAGGAAGCCGGTTTTCGTGGTGTTCAATAAACTACGTAGAAGTATTTCGAATTGATGATTATTTATTTTTATTAACGTTCCATTATTGGAATGAAATTATATAACATTTTGAATGAATTTCACATTGAGAAGTCGCCGAAGATTGTCCTCCTGCTGGTTTATTATGATATGTTTCAAAGGTTATACACATGTCATATTTTTTTGTAAATACCTAGTTGTCAAAAATTCACAGATTTCTTTTTTTAAATGCAAAATTGAAGTACAGAAATGAAGTGAAAATTCAAATACGTGGATACTCGTCTATTTAAATATTAAAAACTTACGCAAATACTGTAAAAATTTTAAATTATCCACAAAATATGAAAATTGTTGAATACTAGTAGGTACCTATGTCGTTGAAATTATCAGAATTAACATAAAAATTGGTGAAAATTTCGTTGCTAAAAATAGCCACAAAACATTAGGACTATCAAATTGTCGGAAATCTCCTAAAATCGTTAAAAATAACATGTACAAAAATCCTTTAAAATGTGAAAAAAAACATGAAAATTGTCAGAAATAGTGTTGAAATTGTCAATTTCAAAAAAAAATCAGTAAAAATATCGTAAAAATGCTCCAAAAATCCTGAAAATGGTCGAAAATGTTACGAAAATTTCGTAAAAATTGCTAGAAGTTTCATATTCGCCAACAATTTTCATAACTTTTTACGATTTGCGTTTTCTTTCTATTGTTTTTTTTTAAAATTGTGAATATTGCAACGTTTTTATGGCATTTCAAACACATTTTACAAGATTTTTCAACAATTTTTAGGAATATTTTCACAGTTATTACTTAGATAAGATTTTCGATATTTTTTAATGATTTTTTTGATCTTTCTAACAAAGTTTTTACTGGTTTATAATTATGAAAATTTCACATATTTCAACGCCATTCGACAATTTGAATGATTTTTTAACAGTTTTTGAAATATTTTCACCGATTTTAGTGAAAAATTTTCAATTTCAACTACATTTTCTACAATTTTCGTGATTTTTTTTGCCCTGTTTCATGTTTTTAATGATTTTCATGAAAATCTCAACACTTTTGTCGTTAATTCGTCATTTTTTGTCTACTTCTGCGATATTCTCACCAATTTTTACAACAATTTTGGTACTTTTTACAAGATTTTCAACGATTTTTATGTTTTTTTTCA
Organism: Pseudococcus longispinus; assembly: GCA_900064475.1. NCBI lineage: Eukaryota > Metazoa > Arthropoda > Insecta > Hemiptera > Pseudococcidae > Pseudococcus > Pseudococcus longispinus. Next base: position 11,444 of record FIZU01044985.1, read on the forward strand.
CGATTTTTACAATCTTTTCAATAATTTTCATGAAAATTGGCCTCCTTCTCTCAATTTGATATCATCAGGAATTAAACAATGGAATTTTAACTAGAAAATTTTTTATTTTATAAAATGACCAGAAAATTTATGTATTTGTACAAATACTACCAATATGCTACACAGAATAAAGGAGTACGAATTTTACATCATAATTAATCTTCTCGTTACCTTTCAAAAATTCGGATGGCCCCTCTCTGCAAGCCTGTTGACAAAGCTGCTATTCGTTTCGTATTTCTTGCATTGTAACCAAATTCCATTACGTGGAACCATCGAACCAATTTTAGTATCGTATGCGTACTCCAATGGAAATTTCATTTTTGGTGAAATTTCCATAACGTAATCTTTTACCATGTTAACAATACCGAGTTTAATTTCCATTTTAGCGAATCGTGCAGCTATGAAGAAAAATCGTATAAAAAATTGAATAAGATTTTGGTACATTGAATTTTGAAAATTCTTACCTATGCAATTTCGAGGGCCTTCTCCGAACGGAATATAAGCGCATGAGGGTCTGTTATTTTTAGCCTCTTTGGTGAAATGTTCGGGGTCAAATTTGTTTGGGTTTTCGTAATATTTTGGATCTGTGTGTACCCCATAGACTGATATTGCGATCGCCATGTGCTGTGGAATTATTACTTTGTTATCAGGTATTTGATAAGATTTCGAAGCTATTCTACCTAAAACTGTGGCCGGAGGGTGCAAACGTAACCCTTCTGCAAAATACAAATTATCAAAATGTGGTTTATCTAGGTATGGGTGAAAGTTTGAAGTTGAGAATTGGAAAATCTACCGAAATTACCTTCGATTACCATGTCAATATAAGTCATTTCTTTCACACTGTCGTATGTTATTTGACCATTATATTTTTCGAGAGTCTCTATAATTTCATCCCGTACTTTGTTTTGAATAGATTTATTCAGAGCGAGTTCCATCATAATGTATGCTAATGCAGTAGACGTTGTCTCAAAACCAGCTGCAAAAAATAAGTAGCACTGGGCGATCTTGAATTCCATCGTCGTTTCTGCAATAAAAGCACCTATCGAGTTATTTTTAAACCATAAATAGTGGTCGTATTTGATAAAACTGGGGTTCGTATACCGTCATCGTCTATCTCAGAGTGTTCGTTATCCTCATGCACTTGGTTCTCATCTGAATTCGTATTTTCCCTCATATTTTTGGTTTTTTTAGATAACAGTATGGTGAGTAGGTCATTTCTGAGGTTTGGATTTCGTTTTCGTAAGTTTATTGCTTCTGTCATCGTTATCGTGAAAAATTCATCGACTTCGCGATCTGTATACGAAAGGTCGAATACTTTGAATAAACATTTCGGTGGATTAGGAATCACGTGGCGGAGAGTGGTTTGAAATCTACATCAAGTAACTGATATTAAATTATGAAAAATTCCAAAACAAGAGATGCTTAAATTGTATCTATTTGTCACCTAAATTGAAAAATTCTTCTCGCCATTTGTCTAATAATACAGTTTGGATCTTCCATCGCAGAAAAATCTACCCCAAAAGCACACCTGCCGATAACATCGATTGTAAATTGTTCACATAGCACTTTTATATCGAAAGGTTCGCCATTCGTTAGGTCTAATATGCGTCCCAGTTTATTGGCACATTGTTGCATTGTTTCGAACATTGTTTTCATTTTTGCCAACGAGAAAAATGGATTCAATTTCATTCTGGTATTTTTCCATTCGTCACCTATATTATGGAAATTATTTTTTCAACGGAAAAATACTCGGTCGTATGGTATAAATTTAATTTACTCGTACTTAGACATTGAAAAAAATGAAGTCCCATTTTAATATATTAATAGGTACCTAATTATTTGTGAAAATGAATCGTATTAGTACGTTCAAACATTTTCACGTGCGTAAGTTAGTACGTATAAATGATTTTTTTTTTACAGAAATTCCTATTCTTTGTTTGGTCTGTAGATAATCACATTCGCTATCAAACCTATATAATTGACATTTATGCCACGATTAAATATGCCCTAAGTATAATTTTTGCATTAAAACTATGAAATTGACGTCAGCGCCATAATTAAATACGCAGATTTCGTCAATTGTTGCACCAAATGAGCTGACTCGTACTTATTTCGTCATAAACAAAGATTTCGTGATAATTTGAGAACCCCTGAACAGAATAAAAAGTGCCAGGGGTCGGTTTTAACCCTTTTCTGCTCAGGAGAGATCTGATGGATGAAATTAAAAAAATTTTATTACATCATGTAGACTGAAATCAACTTGGTGTATGAGTTCATTTTCACTAGGTAGAGAAAATTAAAATTTCCCATAGGAAATAGGATTGAATCAACATTTTGCTATAAATTGAAAAAAAATCCAATCCCCCCCCCCCCACTCTCTAATTTTTTAATATTGCCGTATTCAAGAAAAGAAGTTGCAACTTTGAATTTGTAATTCAGATATTTCAGGGCCACAAACGACTAAAAATGAAAATTTTTTATACTTTTATAAAATAAAAAACAAAATGAAAAGATTTGACAGGATTTTCGAATTGAACTGAAAATTCTCAAAGGAAATCATCTTTCAAGGTTACTCAATCAATGTTTTTTGGAAAATGATTTCTGTGCTAATATAAGAATAGGGGTTGAAATTTTTCTTCACACTATACTTTAAAAATTCCTTTTACCAGTGACGGGTGAACAATTCTCTCCCTTAACTTAATTTCAATACAAGAATCAAAGATGGGAATTTCGAGAAAATGATTGCAAAGGTATAAAAATTTTTTTGAAACTGCTGTAGAGCCAAATTTTACAGATATTTCATATATTCATATTTCAAAAATGCAGTGAATGAAAATTTGACCTCGAAAATATTCATTATAATGTTCGAAGCAGAATTTGACAGAATTTTACTCATTTCTTCAAATGCATGATTTTTTTTGGAAGTCTGAAAAACTTTAAAAACAGAATTTTCCTGGTCAAATTTTCACTGCAAATCAAAAAAAATCTTCTCACAATCTCTTTATTTTGTTTTTTTATTTTATACAAGTATGAAAAATTTTAATTTTTAATTATTTGAGGTCAAATGCCGGTAATTTTGATTCGTACCTATTTCCTGTGAAATTTTAATTTTCACTGATGAAAATGAACTCGTGCGTACTTGAGTTTAGTTTACATGATGCAATGAAGATTTATAAATTTCGTCCATCAGATATCTCCTGGACACAAGTGGGTTAGGGATTCTAGCGAGTGAAAATCGAATTCCAATTGTATGAAACTATAGATCTCAATAATTTGTATTGAATATGGATTGGAAACTCACGTTTTTAAAATTCAAGAGATGGTACTTAGGTAATAGGTAGAAGTACAGTACCTACCTACAATTTATTTAAAATCAATGGGATTTACTGTGATTCTGTTTTCGTTCAATTACAAAAATCTCTGATTATTTAAGCATAAAAAAGTTTGATTTTTTCGAGATTTAAAATTTTTGAATCCCAACAGTGTGATGAAGTTTTTAGTTAGAACACAAATCATAACTTTTTTTCAATCCTCCCCTTCAAATTTTCAAAAAAAAATCAACAAAATACAACCTACTATAGTGCGTCAGGTCTCTATTTTTCCATATTTCTTTTGTAATTGAGAAAAAGATGGATAGGAGAGGGAGGACATATTTTCTTATATCAAGGCAGAGTGGAAAGAATTAACGGAATTGGATTTTGATTAATTTTTAATAGACACGTGGTATTTTTTGCTCATGTTTGGTCCGACCTAGATTTCGAATCGAACAGCTAAGAAAAATAAGGAGTTATTCGTAAAATTTTAAGTTCTAAATTAAAAAAAAAAAACAAATGAAATTACCGCTCATTCTTAATAAATTACGATGTAGCGGTTCATCTCCATCTTTGAATTCAAGCGCACGATTCCGAAAAATGTCAAAATCTCGAACAAGAATGGTTTTAATTAGTTCAGGATCTCTGATCAGGACGACTGGTCTGTGTAATACATATAATCCGGCATATTTGTGGGGTTCTAATCGTTTATACAAGTCTGAAAGGCACAAAGCCAAATTTGTTTTCATCCTTATGACATTTCCGAAATTTCCAACGATAAATTTCGGTTTCAGTGTAGGAAAATGGTTCTTTTCAAGGAACGAATGCGCGCTTCGAAAAAATAAATATAAATATAGCACCAACGTATTTAAAATAATTATCAATGCGAATATAACGAATATTATCATTTTGCTGGAGAATGAAAATCTGTTGTAACTCCGAACTCGTGTGTTTTTCAACTCGAAAGAAGTGATACTTCACTTGCACTGTTCATGAATAAAAAAAATATCTACTTTGAACACAGCGAATTAAATTTAAATACTTGTTGTTTTTGCGAATGAGCGTATAATTCAGCAATTTTTATGAGGATTCGTCGTAAACGTAGGTAATTTATTTAGCGGAAACAAAATAACAACGAAACCGTGTAAATTAGGTTCCTAATTCCTTTGTCTATTCCTAATAAGAACGACAGCGTCCAAACCGTCAAGTTTTGCTTTTGCAGCAATTACAATGTATTTTTTTTTCAGGGTCAAAATTTGGCTGGTCAATATCTGCTTATTTGGTATAATGAGGTATTATTTTAGTAAGGGTTCTCAAAAGGAGACTTTGTTGTTCGATGAGGTAGTCAGATAGCCAGATAGTGCAAATGATTCAGAGGGAAGGGGGTTGGCAAGAAAAATGTAATTTTATGCAAAATTTAAAAATCATTCATTATTTTATCTAAACAAAAAATTTTCAGGAAAAAAGGCATTCAAAAGCAGAAATTCCATTGTGTTTTTCAACTTTCAATCTTCAAGAGGGCCCAAATGCCTTGCACCCTCTCCAAATACCTCATTGTTATTGTTTACCTACTTTTGTGACTTTGAAATAGGTACGAACGAGTGCAAGTGGTTTTAATGTCTTTTGTTTATTTTTAGTCCTTGAATGAAAGTTGAAAATACTACACGTATTTTTATACCTACTTATTTTGCACGTTCTTTGAATTTTAACCTTAAAATAATTTTCCTCAAGGTGATTTCTTGAATGTTTTTTCAAGTTGACAAGCCATAGGTTTAATGAGAATTTCGCCAGTTAATGGATTTGGTGCTTATTATTTTCAAAGTGTATTAAACCTCATGTTTGGGCTCCACTGGCCCCAAAAAAATGTGTTTGGAAGAAGAAAGGAGATAAGATGCTTTTTTTTTATTGGAGTTACACATCATTATAAATGAAAGCCGTTTGAGTTGGTATTTTGAAGTTTGATAATGGTTTTGATTTCTCTTTCCCCTTCCCCATGTGAATTTTTTTTTGTGAAATTGAGTCCAATATTTTCAAAGTTCGGGTAGAGATCCTTGGAGAGTAGATATTCAATAAAAAAATTCAAAATTTGCGTTGAGGACCAAGAGAAGAAGGGATGCTGGCATCATGGGACCGGGGGATGCAATTTCCAATTCTTTAGTCTTTTTTCTAAATTTTCTTTTAAAAAGACCATCACTGCAGTTGCAAAATTTCCTTCTTGAACCTAATTTTTCTAACTAAAAAAACAGTTGTTTCAATCCTCGAAGAATAAGTTTTAAGATTTGTTTATGGCCACTTTGACATTGTTCAAGTAACATTTTTTGCTGAGAAAATTATTTTGACACATTTCTGTAACAGTTCATGATGTAATGCGAGTAATGAAAGTTTTAGTCTATACCTACTTAATATTTTTTGGTTGAACGTTGAAATCAATGTTCAATAAATTTGTTTTTTTTTACGATCCATCAATAATATTACTCGACATCGCTGCCAAATTTCTGCAACAGAAATTTGCATCATTATAATTGGAACAAGGATTTTTACGACTTAAAAATTCTGGAAGTTGACGATAAACTTGACATGCATTTATGACATTCCAAATTTTCAAAAATATCACTTCATAAGCTGAAATATGCAAAATATGTAGTGGCAATATGCATTTCCCTGGAAAAAATTTTTTGACCAGAACAACATAGAAAATCATTATTAAATAGATAAATGCTCTGATTCATGGAAAAAATCATTGTAATACTTCTGAAGGAAGTTTTTTTCGTGTGATTTTTGCTCAAAAACAACTTGGTAAACTGAAAATTTGTCCAAAATATCTAAAATGTGCAAAAATCGTTAAAATAAGACGAAAATTCCCTTCAAACATCTGATGTACCCAAAAATAGATAGGTACAATAAAAAGGGGGTTCATTTACAGGAAATTGCATGAATTGCAAAAATATTACATCATAAGCTCATTGCCCAATCATCCTCAATCCCTCAACACATAAAACACACAACTTCATAAAAATCCTCGTTCTAATTTTAATTCTTCGATTTTCTAATTTCATTTCGAGCTGCATCGAAACAAATGTAAATTCCTCTTTGTTCTCTTGTCAAAGTCGAACATTGAAGATGATCTCACGAATTTCGTAACGTTTGACGTCTTGACACCTTAATTAGCTTCTTACTTCGCTAATCTCAACCCACACTGTAAAATTGGGCCAAACCAGAAGTTCGCCAAAATAATCACCAACCATGTACGTGTCTCGTGTACTTACATATGTTAATTTCGATAAATATTTGTTCGTATTAACTTAAATAATCCAGACATAATGTAGCCAGCTGCAAAGTTGCCAGCAATGCTGGATCGCGACATACAAAATGATGACGAGCAGTATTTGCGTAAGAAGAAAAATTTTTTAGGTACACAATAATTAGGCACGCTAATAACGACGTTTCGTTCTTGCAAAGTCTGCATATGGATAGTCTAGACTTGCCGAAGATTGCGGTACACGTTCGTCGTTCGGTGATTATAACAATGAAAGGTGTTTGATCTATTGGACCGAAACACTATTTGCATACGGTTTAGTGATACTTAAATTTGCATTTGAATATATCCCACATAAACGTACTGCGTATGTCTAACGGTATCATTGCAGATCAACTTTCGGGCCCCTGCATTGCAGCTGATTGGCGAATCACGATCAAGTTTTGCCAAATTTAGGAACCATTTAGCCAGCCATTTAAATAATGGCACCGTAATTGATTTACTTTTAACATATGCGCTTATAGAATATTGACATTAAAGATGAAATATTACGTAGTCTAGCGGAATACTTGTACTTGTTGCGTTGTGTACATCATCGTAACACTCTCACTTTTACTATACGTGTGCATTACCGATCATTGTTTGATTTTGGGCGTTTCTTATGCTCTCGACGACCTACGAATCATCGGATCATCGTTCAAATACCCTTTTAATTACTAATTTGCATTTTACAATGGGTGCCTTCGTTAGTTGGTTCGGCTGCAGATGTAGAGTGGAGGTGTAAGAATGATGGTAATTTTAAAGAGTATTTGGAGCAATTGCACCGTTGTTGGTCTGGATGTGTCATCGAAGCCCATCTAAATAATTCGTGCGAATGATGACATAGATGCGTAGTGGAATTTATGAAGGATGAAAAAAATTAATTTATTGATGGATTTCGTATTCGTCCTACAAGTGTTGAATGAGACAGTGAAATTTTATCAGGACATCGAGGCAACGGGTTAGGAGGGTAAATTCTTCAGGTATGAGTTGTAAGTTCTTCGATTTCGTGATGAATTTTTTGTTGAGAATAACTATTTATCCTTTTTGAAAGAACCGAACAAAAACGTGGAGAGACGGTATGATAGAACAGAAAATCTTGCCTTCCAAAAAATAACAAAATTACTTTTTTATTTGGAAAAATTAAGTTGAATTTAAAAATTTTTGAAACCGATCAATCTAGAAAAAATAAAAAGTTTGCATTTTCAGTTACTAAAATTGAGAAAACTGGCACCTGATTCTAAAATTTTTCAATTTTTACCCCCCTCCCGCCACAATTATGTCAGTTTTTCTTTTCTTCGTTTTCATCACAAAATAAAATTTATGTCTAGTTTATTTAGATGGGAGTCAATAAAATTTTACAAATAATCAGGATGACTTTTTGGACTTGGAAAATTTCAGATCCCAAAACTGGTTTTAACATTATAAAACTTTTAAAACGGTGAAACAATCATGATAGTTGTTGAAAATTTTGTTGAAATGGTCAAAAATTTCACAAAAATCTGCGTAGATATTGTAAAAATTGTGAAAGAAATCATCAACTTTGTTGAAAATGTGGTAAAAATGATTGAAATTGTCAATTTGTTATACAAATGGATGAAAATTTCGTAGAAATAGCCGCAAAATCGAATTCCAAAAAATTGTTCGAATTTTCACAAAAATCGTTTAAATAAAAAAGATATCAAAACATAATGGAAATCATCAAAAATGTTGTTAAAATTGTTAGAATATTAACAAAATTCGTAAAAATATTGTTTAAAAAATGGTTTGAAATCATGAAAACTTTTCAAAAAGTGTCGAAACTATTATGAAAATAATGTCGGAGATAAAAATACCTAAAATATCGTAAAATCATGAAAATTTTCGAAAATCAGAAATATGAAAAAAAGCATGAAAATCATCAAAAAATTATCGTAAAAAAGTAAACAAATCATGAAATCCGTTGAAAATCTCGCAAACCTTGTTGGAATAGAATTTTCAAATTTACCAATAATTTTTACTGATTTTTATGAAAAGTTGTGAATATTGCAACGTTTTTGTGAAATTTTAACCACTTTTACAATATTTTGCAACGATTTTCAGAAATACTTTCGCACAATTATTACAAAATTTAGGTACTTTTTATAATTTTTTTGACTTTTTAAACAAAATTTTGACTGATTTTTTAAAAAATTTTGACCATTTTAACAACGTTTTTGACGATTTTTATGAATTTTTGGCCATCTTAATGGTGTTTTTAAAAATGTTTATGGAAATATCGATCATTTTCTCAGCTTTTGGTTATTTTCACCAATTTTTATGACAATTTCAAAATTTTTTCATAATATTTTCAACAATTTTTTTTTGATAATTTTAGCAATATAACGTTTTTACGAAAATTTAACCATTTTTAGTTTTATAACTTCCTTGAATTTTGCGTAACGAAAAGTCGCAAATTTTTTTATGTACTTCAGTCTGGTAAATTCTGGCAAAAAATTGATAAGTTGAAGAAAAATAAAAAAAATGTACTTAAGCAGTATTGAAATTGAAAAAAATTAACATAATTGTCTCTCTCGAAATTTTCTGGTCATTTTAAAAATGTATTGTACTTCTTGAACGGAGAGCTAAAAATTGAAAACTCAAGATTTTTAGATCAATAGAATTTTTCCCCATTTGTTTGGCTGAAAAGACAATTTTTTTAAAATTCCCCCAAAAAAAGCATGAACTTAATATGAATGCAATTTTAAAGCTCCTCCCTTTGTCTCTCCAAAGTCTGCCTCTAATTCGACTCATCCTTTATATTATAAATTTCTTAAAAGTTAATCTGGTTTGTTTGTTCGTTCATTCATTTACGCTGATTTTTTGTATTTTTTTTCAAATTTTGAACATTGAAATAATTTTGCCAGAAAAATAAAACTCGTGAAAAAGGAGATAACAGAAAGAGAGAAGAGAGAAAGTAGAACAAAATCTAATTTTATTAATTTTTTTTTGAAACAAGGCAATAAATGAATACTAAATATACTCCATTTCTTTGTAAAAATCGTATAAAAATTCTTCTCCCTTTTCCCCTTTTTATGAAAAGAAACTTTTATGATCAAGAAATTTGTTTTTATCTGAAAAAATGATAGACGAATTTCAAAAAAAAAAAAATTAAGAAAATTGAAGTTTTCGAAATTTTTGTAAAAATATTGCAATTTTCCTCTTATGTTTTACGTTTGATTGCAAGAATCTTGAAAACCATGCCTTCTAGAGAAAAATAATCTCCTTTTGCAGAAAAAATTTTTTAACCTCTAAAAGGTTGATTCGTCTTAGCATATTTTTCGTAGGACTCTTCGTTTGGCCAGAAAATCCATGTTTATGGGGAATTTGGCCCCTAAAAAAGGTTTGTATTTCTGGCTAAACGAAGGGTCCTACGAAAAAAATGCTAAGAATCAAAATTGTAGAACTTGAAATTTTCTTTCTGTGCTAATCGGTTGGTTTTTTTGTAGGATGCTTTGTTTTCAAGATTTTTTCAGTCAAAGTTTTTTTCTTATTTTCAAAACCATCGCAATTTCCATGTTGGCCACAGTTCCTCCAAGTTTTTCAAAAAAAAGTTGTTTCAACTTTCTTCATAAATACATACATAATTTTGCAATTCTAAATCTTTCGCTCGATCACATAATCGAATTAAATCGCTAAAAAAGGAACTTCGCCCCACCTTGTAAAAAATTTGACAAGCTGAAAAACTCATATAATATGTAACGAAACATCTTAAAACAATTGCACAACGCCTTCATTAATTCGTATCATTACTAAATAGGCCATCTAACAAGCGATTAATCCGAAAAAATGATAATCTTATTAATAGACGATTTAACATACCTACTTGTAAAAGCCATACCGCTAAAAACCTGCTGCATTACGAATGTATGTTTCAAGAAGAAAAAAAAACTAGTAGCACGACTGCTGGACATTTAAATCCAATGACGGTATTTTAATATAGGTAAACGATCTGCAGTCGTACGAGTGTAGCTCTTTCACGTACTCACTTGGACATGTTTGTTTCATCTTTTTTCGAAACAGCGATGGCGATGCACGGCGTTAAAAAATTCGCCTCAATTAATATTTATTGCCTTAAGGCGTTAATCTGTTCGGTCTTAACCTATGCTCATCTTCCTAGTTTCACTCTTCGCAATAATCCATCGTTTGCAAAATCATACGTAATCAACCATACGGTTCGGCCCGACGTACCTATGTGACTTCATAGTTTCTATAATCATTTTTCCAATTTCTTAGATGTATACCATGACCAACAAATCGCCACCTAACGTAACGTATTTTTTATTCGGTAGGACAAAAGTAGGTAGTAGCTACACATACGTGTGTATACTTAAACCCTGTATACATATGTACCTACTTAAAATTCGTGCGAAACTAATCGACTAATTACTCGTACGTAGGTACTTAGCAATCGTCCATCTCTTCGAAATGAAAGTCGTCCGTAGGTAAACTTTCAAATTAAAAATTTCAAACGTATTGTCCAAACGTCAAGTTCAATAAATCATTCGCATATACGACGAGTCGACTACGTCTTATGGATGTGTTTAATGGCCACAGACGAAATCTTTAATCAGCGTATTATACGCGAGTACATCCGATAGATTGATGTTATCAACAATAACAGTAGCTCAACGATGCTCGATCACTATCCAAACTCGCCATATACCCGAAGGTTGTGTAATATCTTCAAGACTTCAAGAGTTCAATTACATCTTATCAAAACTAATTGTATGGAAACGTTTGTTAGTTAAAGGTGCGATAATGCCGTTAGACGTCGATTGCCTATCTTTATACGACTCCAATTGTATTAATCGATTATTTACATTTTTATTCGACCCGAACCCCGTATTTGTAGACGTCTCGTATTGGGTAATTTGATAGCATAATGTACCTATAGTTATCTCCTCGATTCACCAAAGTCATACCCGTATAGGTATCCATTTGTTTGCCATAAGGTGCGCTTACACAATCAAGAAAAATAGCCTATTATCATGACGATCGAGAGATTAATCGTACGTATGAGATTATGGTATCTTGACTTAAGTACCTGGACCTATAAAGTGGTGTAAATTTATGATAGCTTTTCTTTTTAATGTTGTTGAGAATGGAGAATTGAAACAATAAGGAGAATTTCCGCGGTCGTTTGGGTTGCAATTTTTTTCAGTACATTTAAAGACCTAGATTAGGAATACCAGGTAGGAGAGAGGAGAAGGAAAGTCAGTTTTGCAGATAAATTGGAAAATTCTCATAGATGAGCTCTTTTTTATTCATAAAATTTGGTAAAAAATTATATTGAAACTTTTATTATCATAAGTATAATTTCATTTTTGAAAAATTCACAAAAATGCTCAAAAAATTAAGGTAAATTGAAAAAAGATTAAGAAATTGAGTACTTGAAATAGGAAAAAAATTTTGTTCCAGAATATCCTGAAAATATTCACCTATGTATTGAAAAAAAAATTGAAAGAAATCTTGTAAATGTTTGGAAGTCAAATGAACAAATTTTTTGTAGAAAAAACTCATTTTTATTTTAAATTCTTGAGAGGACATAGGTTTGAAAAAAAGCGTAAAATTTATTATAGATTTGAATGCCATTTTCTTTAATCAAAATCGAATAAATCTCATTTTCAAAGAAAACCAAAATATCTTATAATTTTGCAGTCTTTTCCCATTATTTTCTACTCCACAATGAACAAATCAGACCTAATGGTTCGCAAACGTGATTTTTGATTTTTTTTCTGTAACTTATTTCTCAATTTTCAAAAGTTTTTTACTTATTTTGAATTTAAAATGTTTATACAACTTTGTTGGATTCATATCGAAAAAATTTTTCTCTACAAAAATCACCTCCAACCTTACCTCCTTCATCACATTGGCTGATAGAATCATATTGAAGGAAAACTATTGATAGGTGGTAGGTAGTAGGTACCGCCTAAGATGTATATTGTATAAGATGATGAGTCTATTCGCATGAATTTTTTTCTCCTTTGAGGGGGGGGGGGTGTGACAAGAAAATTTGAAACTGTCACATCTTTGAACCTGGGGAAGGGTACAATAATTTTTACCCTTCAAATATGTATTTTGGCGAATGATTTCCTTTAAAACAGGTTTGAGTGAGTGATAAAAATCTACCTCAAAAAGTGAAAAACTCTCCAAAAATGCATTTTACTCGAAATCAATGGCAAATTCAGGAAAAATGAATAGAAGTAAAGTTCTTCAGCATAAAATTCTATTCCAGAAAGTATAGTCAAAATGCGAATCTGGTGTTCATTTTGCACTCAGACGAGCATTTAATTTTTATCAGCCAAGTTCTAATAAGTTCACATTCGTAATTTCCATGTTGACCTCGATTTTATATCATACCCAAAGGGTGGCCCACATAGAAGGTCGATGGTTTTGAAAATGAAAAAAGAAAACGTTGACTGCAAATATTTCGAAAACTAAGGGGCCTAGGGAAAAAACTCATGAAATAGAACAGAAAGAAAATTTCAAGGTTTACAATTTTCATTCTCAGCATTTTTTTGTAGGATCCTTAGTTTGGCAGAAAATTCAAGTTAATGGAAAATTTAGTCCATATACTTACGAGTATACAAAGTCGATGGTTTTGAAAATAAAAAAAATCTAATAAATATGGATTTTCTGACAAATGCTGGGAATCAAAATTGTAGAGCTTGAAATTCTCTTTCTACCTTATTTCATTAGTTTTTTTTCTAGGAGGCTTAGTTTTCAAAACCTTCGACTTTCTTTGGGATCAACCGTTTAATTTGTTGTACAATTTCAAGTCGAACAATTTTATCCCATTATTTTTGAATATAACTCATTTTTGATTTTTTTTGGAGTTTTCGATGATGGCCAATTACTCAAAAAAAAATTGTAAAAGAAACTCTCGCCAAATTACATATCTGTGGAGAAATATTTTTCATCACATTTGGGAGCACTCATCGAATATCAAAAAGGAAGAACTAAATTGCCAATGTGGGTGTAGCCGTGTAGGTACACTGTATACCCATCCATCATTCTATGTATAGCTATCTACGTTGCGTTTCCCAACGACTTTTTGAATTCGGAACATTTTTTGGGGATTCTGACTTTTTAGACGTGAAATTTTAAAGATTTTCTTTCGACAATCTCAGAAATTTTCGTAGTCCAAAAAGTCAAAACCTTGGAACCTTTCCTGCTCCAAAGTTCAAAAATTCGATTTTTTCAAAAATTAGAATATACTTGAAATTTTTTTCTTGGCCCAAATGGTCATTTTTTTCAAAAAGTTAGAATCTCCGAAATTTTTTTTCCAAAGTCCAAAAAGTCATCCGGGTAACACGAATTCATGACACATGTTCGTAATAATTTTTCGTGGCGCCCAAATTTTCACAAAAATTGGTATTTTCGGTTCAAAATGTGCCAATATGGAATTTTTTAATCATTCGTCTTTCAAATCAACTATTTATTGAAGTTGAAGTTGCATTCAAATAGGACAGTATGAGAATAATACTTCTTGGAGCTCACCTACTTATTCTAATGTATTTTTTAAATTTTCAAAGACTTCGAATTGTTTACTAAAATTCGATCTCCCTCCTTCTCGATATTTTGACATATTTTCAAATATTTCCAACATGCAAAACTCTCAAAACAGGTGCTTAAATAGTTAGTTTCCTAATACGGAAGCGTACTTAACTCGAAGCACGTGTCTGCTTTGCACAAACACCAACACAAATTGTATTTCCAGATAAAATGGCGCATTGATTAGGTATCATTTCGGATGGTATTCATACTTCTAAAAGATGAGCACCTTAATACTCGGTAAATACGTATCTGGGTATATCTTACCTATATAACGTGGAATCCATTCATAAATAAATCGTGACTGTAATATTAAGAGATTAATTTCGTTGCGAACACGCGCCCAAACAAATTACCCGGTACATGGTTCTTGTCAACAATTATGTATCAAGTCAGCACATAAATTTTCGTGCAAGGTAAAGAGATGAGAACTTGCTCGCAACTTATCAATAAATGTATTGACAGGTTACGAGCTTCTTTGCAAGATGTACGAGTATACCTAATATGAGAAATAAAAAAAGAACATGATTTATTGGCAGTTTCGTAAAGATAACAACAATGTACTGTTTAGGAAAGATGATCGTTCGAAGTAGATACTTATTTAAAATTGTAAGAAATCTACGTAAGTGTACGTACGTAAAAATTGGATGATATTCTAAATACGAAATTCCAACCAATTTCGAGACGATTTTCCCGCAGTAAAACAATACCTGGAATGAATTATGCAGTAAAATGCATTCTCTACGTACTTATTTCAATTTTACAAGTCTTCGGTTTAATGTACCTGTGCTAAGTTTAAATACCTATTTATCTGTACCTATGTAAACAATTTACTGACAATTAAACTCTAATGTGTTTCGTTTAGCACATGGCTACGTACGTACACGTACATCTAGGTACATATTACGTATTTACATATAGATATTTTCATCATAAGCGCATCTCTTAAAACCGGAAACGTCCGATGAAAATCCACGTAGGTACCTATTTTGCTCAGTCACGAACTAATGGAAATTCTAGTGCTTGGGTTAATGGATCGAATATATTTTACGATGAAAGTTATTATCTTATACGCACCGCGTGCTAAACATTGAAGCACCGCGCTGCACTGTACTCGACTGTTGTTTTCATCTCACGATGATTTGATCAATTTCTATGTTTTCTCGAGTTTTTAATTTTGTAAAAATTCCGAATTTTCGGTAACTTCGACGACAACAATACCATGTAACCGGTTACCTAGTTATTTAAATGAGACCAGAAGAATGTGCTATTCGAGATTTACCGCGAGTTGGCGTCTACGTGAACCGAATACATTATTTTGCCGAACGAAAGTGAAAAACCATCGGTTTAATTTATGAATCTTCGTACAGGATATGTGAACTTGGCGGGAGTTTTGTCTTTTTTCATTTTTTTGGATATATTTATTATGTATATGGATAAAAAAAAATCATTGCAGAGTTAGATATCATTTTTGAGGTATATTACTTGTGGTTTTAAGTGAAATTGACAAACAAAATGGATGAAAATTATGTAGAAGTGAAATTGAAAAATTTGGAGGGAGATTTGTCGAACTTTTATTGAATAAAGTTATTCTAATCGATTTAAATTACCGAAATTATCAATTATTTCTATCATTACTCGCAATTTACGGTAAATTTTACCCTTTTATCCGAGATTTAATTTATCAATATTTTCTCGTATTTACCGTAATTACGGATATCTCTCAAGATTATTAATACTAGTTTTTTGATATTTAGCATCGATAGTTATCAAAATTACCACCATGTTACCCTTAGTGGACCACTTATTCATCATAATTCTGAAAAATAACCATTACATTGGTCATTTTTACCGTAATTACCAATATTATCCCATAAATTGGTAATTTTCACCGTAATTACCAAAAATAACCAATAAATTGACGACAAATATTGAAAAAAATTGATACGATATTTTGCCAGAATTATCCATAAATATTGATATTTTTGTAAGGAGCCAAGAATAAGTATGAAACTTATTTTTAGACTAGAAAAAAATTCCGGACGAAATTCTTTACCCTTTTTGCCTTTTAGCATAGAATATGCTTCAGCGATGATCAAACCTGTAAAAAAACGACACGAATTTCCTGACGATGATTTTTAGACATTTTGTCAGACTTTTTTAGAATTCAAAAATTTTCAGATTTCTACTGACTTTTTGGGCTTTTAAAAATTTTAGAGATAATGCTGATTTTTAGACATTTTGTCAGACAAACGATTTTGACTTTTGGACTCGAAAAATTCTAGAAATCATGCTGATTTTCAGACATTTTGTCAGAATTTTTTGGACACAAAAAATGTCAAGAATTCAACTGAATTCTTGAACTTGAAAAATTTCAATTTTATTTGGCCTAAAAAATTTCAAGAAAAGTTTAAATCTGAATATTGGTAGACAGCTTTTTACCTAACGCTGACCTTTAGATATTTTGCCAGACTTCTTTGAACTAGCTGAATTTCAGACATTTTGTCACTGTCTGGCTATTTTAGACTTTCTGAACTTGAAAATTTTTTCAGATTTCAAACGATTTTTTGGACCTTGAAAAATTTTAGAAATTCTTACTTTTTCGATTTTGAAAATTTTTATTACCAATCGTTGGTATAATTTTCCCTGTGATTACCAAAAATGACTAATGAGTTGGTAAATTTCAATGTGGTTAATAAATTGGCATTTGTTACCGTAATTACTAAAAATGATCGATGAATCAGTCATTTTTACCGTAATTACCAAAAATGAGCTATAAATTAGTAATTTTCAGCATAATTTAGAAAAATAAGATGACCAATGAATATGGTATTTTCACAGTAATTACCAAAAATGATCAATAAATTGGTAATTTTTACATTTTTCACCATAATTACCTATAAAATTACCAATCAGATGGTATAATTAACATCGTAATTACCAAAAATGACCAATAAATTAGTCATTTTCAGGGTAATTTAGAAAAATAAGATAGGTAATCAATGAATATTGAATAGGTCATTTTCACTGTAATCAAGTACCTTAAAATGAGCAATAATTTTAATTTGGTAATTTTTACCGTACCTAATTACTAAAAATAACCTATGAATTACTAAACATAAGTAATTGCGGTATAATCAGTTTTTTTATTGCCTATTTTCAATGATTTCACTTTGATTTCGTCAAATTCACCAAGTATTCATCATCCGAAAAAACTACTTAGGTATAGTTTTCAAGGAAATTTACTTTTTTCCCTTTATTTCTTAGTCCAATTAAAATTCTTCTTCGAAGTTTATTTTCAGATACATACTTACTAATTACGTTTCCAATATTACGTAACCATGTTCTAAAATCTCCCCCCCCCCTTTGCACCAACTCTTCTTTAATCAAATTATAAGTCAATAAAATATTTCTAACCGAATGAAAAAAATTCTCAGGGTTTGATTGGATTTATTAACCCATCGGTACCTTTTACCTGGCTAGTTTTTTTTAGCGATTGTATATGCTATAAATATTGCAAAAATATAAATAAGATAATTAAGTTTCGATAACATCGTGACTCGAGCTTCCCTCCTCTCTCTTTGCCCTGTTTTTACACCTTTCATCCCGTTTAAATTTCATTATACAAACTATTAACTCATATTCCATAACTCATATCATTTTTTCCATGCATAAATCAACATTTACGTATAAAAAGGAGGTTAATATCGTTTCGATTATAACGATTCGAGATGCGAAATTTCCAAGGTGTGAAAACAATCTTATCTCGGTAAGTTATACCTACTCGGGTGTGGGCCTATATTAGCGGAAGATAACCGGAACGTGAAGTCACGATTTTAAAGAGAGATGCTAAAAATAAAGGAATAATTATATCGATAGGTACTTTCTGCGGTGTCACTAAAAAGGTCACCGACGCGATCGCATCGTTTAAAACTACTCGTAAAATTTTCACACATAATTGGGATACGATTAAATGCACGAGGCTTTGAAAAAAACAAGGAATTTATATGGCATCGTTTTTAACGAACTTGTATTCGTAGGTATAGATTTGGTCTTTTTTGTAGTCGAATCTTGTTCTCGTTATCACGATTTTTTTAAAACGTACAATTTTTTATAAGAATCGAATTATAATTCCTTTGAACAGATTATGTATTAGAACTCGATTAGCATCCACCTATGCATATTATAAAAGGGGGAAAAATTGCCGACGTTATGCAACTAGTAGGTAATTTTATTCCAGTACATTTCCATTTAGAAGATTACGTGATAGAAAATAAAATCAAATAAAAAATTTATGAAAAATAATATATTCCGTGAATTTGGCTTTTAATCAAATTTAACCCGAATAAGGTAATATGCAGTTGTTGCGGCCCGGTGCTGGCGTCTCATCTTCTTGTTTTTAGTCAAATAATAATAAATTTTAACGTCTTCGAGGCTCGCAAATCGGTCATTTTTATTGGTGCCTGTGCACGAGAACTATGTAATTAAAACTTATCACGTTTTGCTGCCCAAAGGTCATTTATGCAATAAGAGCATAGCGATCATTTTACCCAAAATGAAAATTATTTCAAGTTATGTCACAATTTTTCTCGATGTTAGAATTTAATTTTTCTTGCAGCGAGATCATCGTATTTATAATAAATTATCGATTTGTATGGTTTATGATGACTGTATCAGTGGTCCCCAAGATTGATACGATTCAGGAAGTATAAATTTAAAACATCGAACAATGTTTATTCGTCAGTTGTTCGTCTTGATGATGACTATGGTGACATAATGCACTTGAAATAATTTTAACAAGGCAGGCCTATTCGTAAAATCACACCTTATATGGTCATTGCCATTCGTTTTGTAATTCGAGATAGGTATAAAGTTTCAACATTTCACCAAATCATTGTACGTATTTGCTGATTTGCATAAGCGACTAACGTTTTAATTTTTTATAAACTCATCGTCGAATCGTCGATGCTGCAAAGTATCAACAGGTATTATTACTCATTTCGGGTTATTATTTAGTGTCATGTAACTGGTTCTAAATACGGCTTTGCTATATAAAAGATGAATTGATCGGAAGTCGTTAACGATTATGAAAAAATTAGAAAAATCTTCATTTTTCATTCTCGTTTACACATGCAGCTTCTGACGAACTGATGTAATCCTCTTTTTGTTGCGTACTTTTTGAATGGTGATTCGTTTGATTATTTGAAAGAAATTCATATAATAGGTATTACCTACGTAAAGATCGATGAATTGCTGAGCTTGATTTATTGATCGTTTATGTCGATGTTTGAAGTATGCGAATGAGATGTAAAATATTGTAAATCTGCACTAAAGTATTTTGTTTGAAGATTTATTCATTTTGGTTTATTTTTAACTGAATTAAAAAGATTACGGCAAATGAAAATGTAAAAATTTGTTTTTGGCAATTTTTCGACAAAGCGTATTTCGAAAATATTTTTACGTTTCAGAAGATTTTGATCATTTTGGACCATATTTGTTAGAGAATATCTTGAGATATTTTAGCATATTTTACTGTTTTTCACAGAGTTTTAGGCTAGCACATTTTTTAAAATATTTGGTAATTTTTAAAATTGGAAAATTTTTATGATTTTGACCAAAAAAGGCTAATTCAACACCCCTTTTTCAATATCTTTTAGCTTTTCCATAAAAAATTGGATTGAAATTAATTTTCAATCATAAGAGTGAGTAGGAAATCAAATATTGAACAAATCCTCTTCTTATAATTGTTTGCCTAATTTCAAAATTGAAGGGGTCATAAACGTAAGTCGAAACAAAAAATTTTTAAACCAATTTTTAATGAAGGTAATGAATAGTACCTACTTTGAAAACTGAACAAATTTTGTCATGATGACTTTTTGCCTAACAAAAAAATTGAAGGGGGCAAATATATTTAAAGTAAATTAGAAAATCTAAAATTTCGAAGTTTTATTCTTCGCAATTTAAATTTCGATGATTTGATCCTTGGTATATTTATGGGGGCGTTGGAAAAAAGCCCCCACCATTTCCATACAACCCATGAAATTATAAAACATAGGATATGCTTGCTCATTAAATTTTTTAAGTCCACGAAGTCGTGATATTTGAAATTTTTGGACATTTTCCAAGTCCAAAAGAGTCAGATAAAATATCTAAAAGTCTTCGTAACGGATTTTCGTGAATGAATTTCATAAAAGAATTTTTTTGAAAAATTTTCGAAATCCAATTCCAAGTACAAAAAGTTAGTAGAAATCTGAAAATTTTTCCAAATTCAAAAAAGTCTGACAAAATGTCTGAAAGTCAGCGTAATATCTGAAATTTTCCAAATTCAAGAAGTCTGCCTGACAAATTATCGGAAAGTTACTCTGACTTCTAAAATTTTCCAAGTTTAAAAAGTCTAAATTTCTTGTCTCACAAAATATCTAAAAGTCAGCGTTATCTCTGAAATTTTCCAAGTTTAGAAAAGTCTCACAAAATGTCTAACAGCCAACATTGCGTAAAAATCTGTCTGACGATGTTCCGATTTAAACTTTTCTTGAAATTTTCCTAGCCCATAAAGTTTAAATTCCTAATCCAAAAATTTATTTGAATTCTTAAAAATTTTATGAGTCCAAAAAGTCGATGGAAATCTAAAAATTTTCCGAGTCCAAAATAGTCTGACAAATTTTCTAAAAGTCAGCATTGTCTCTGAAATTTTCCAAGTTCAAAAAGTTAATGGAAGTCTAAAAATTTTTCCAAATCCAAAAAACTCTGGACCAAATGTTTGAAAGTCATCGTTGGAGAATTCTGTGACGGAATTTCATCAGGTCTTTCGCGGAATTATCCATAGTAAAAGCATTATCCTATGCTAAAATAATGAAATTTCAACTTTTGAATGCCCTTTTCTGACAAAATGACCGCCCTTATTGTTTCGCTCATGCCTTGTTCGATCCCAATAAGTTTGCTTCTCTTGATAAAATAAGAGACATTTTTCAAAATTTTACATGAAATCACTTTTTTCTGACCACCCCTCTCCCTTCTTATGAATGACTGACTGGCTACTAAAATATTTTTTACATTTTTAAAAACAGTTCAAAGGCCCTCCACCAGTTGTTTGGCCCCAGGAGACAAACATTTTTAATCCTGTCCTGATGATACCCTTATTAAAAAAATTATAGAACATGTTTTTGCGAATTTTTGGATTTTTAGCACCTTTTTTAGATCATATTTTTCCTAACTTTAATGATAAGGAAGAGATTGCGTATTTTTCTTACTTCGACACTATTAAATTCATGGTATTTTTTCTAATTAATCTCGAATCAAATTTGAATAATACGTAATTACGAGTTAGAATTGAAATAAATATTAAAATAATTCATTAAAAGTATTTCGGTATATTTATTGAAAAATTTTCATAAACGTTACCTAACCTAACAATCTTGGAACCTACTAAATTTGATAATTTTTTATCTCGAAAACAATTCAGAATGAAATCAGAATTATTTATAAACAGGCTGAATCGAATTTTTAGAATTTTTAACAACTTTTGAAAAATATCTTCGATGACGTTTTTTGTATCTAAATGTAAATTTACTCTCAAGTTACCGTTATTTTTTCGGATTACGTACGCAGATTCGCATCCTGGAACTTGGAACATAACACGATGAATTACGTCCAAGTTCAAGGCCACTTTTGAACTTCCTTCAGTCGAATAATTCATTTAAGTGGTTCATTTATCATATTCAACCATCGGTTTAAGGTTCCTTTCTCGATTAAGGTATTACCAACCTCGTTACCTATCTGAAGAAACATCGAACCGTTTACGTTAAATGGCCAAGTTATGAAAAGTATTAATCTAAGAAGGATTAACGATTTCAAGTACTATATTTTAACCTATTATATAACCCCAGTGAGTTAATATTCTCGATGTAAAATATTCCACTACGAGCCGATACCATAGAATGTATTAACAATGTATTTACCTACGTATCTCATAAACATTCACGTCTCCTCGTCTATACGATACCTCGAAAGCGAAAGTCGTTCGAGTCTGGGTTACTCGTACTCAGTCTCTATAGTGGATCAGCCGCCGAAATGGTCAAGTTCTCTGTGCAACATCCAGCAGCACCCGTTGCGATCATTTTTTACATCGAATTCAGAAAAAAAAGTCACGAATGGCGTAAAAATTTCAAGGTCGACGAGAAAGTATCCGGTTGACGTGTTGCCGAGGACGCGAAGATGCTTAATCGTCGGCGGCGAAAACCATTTTTTTCCTATTTAATCCGTGCTGATTGATTTGGGTTCGTGATAGCTTCGAGATTCGGTAGGTGTAATTTCCTTTATGGATGTTGGCAGAATTATCCCGTTTCGTGTGGAAAATCGTCGAATTTGTGGAGATAATTCGCGAATAAAATGACTGGTTTACTTATTTTGGGAAAATCGTTGCCCTGGGGTGATTTAGGAATGGTTTGTTTCAATGGGTGTGAGACATGATTACGAAGGCTACGTAATGGTAAATTGATACTTTGTAGTCGAATGATAATTGCCGATGAAAAGATAGTGTGCTTTGTTTGGGCGTTTCGACGATTCGATGTCGTCAACTGGGTACAAACAAAATAGTCTGAAGGTATAAATGGAAATGAATTGATTTAATGAAATGTCTGTGGTGAAGCTGCAATAGATCGGATGGCTCTTGATGTAAAAATTTTTCAGTCATGAGCGACCTTGAGTTTTGATCGTATTACTTTCACTAAAAATTGGAAAAAAATTATTTATGTAATCGAATAAAAGAAAAAAGTGTTGGTTTGCAAACTGCAAACAGATCGGGTGGCTCTTGATGTGAAAATTTTTCAGCCATAGCCGACCTTGAATCTTGATCGTATTACTTTCACTAAAAATTGAAAAAAAAACAAATTTACGTAATCAAATAAAGGGAAAAATATTGGTAATGTTTCAAAACAGTATTAAGTAACGATATTCTCAGCAAAAAGAGCAAGTCATCATCCCATAAAAACACGACTGCATCAGTTCCAATATTTTCTCAAATTTATATAGGATATTTTGGCAGTTCTTTTCGAGAACTCTTTACCCAGCACATGTCCCTGATTCATCTGCCTGAATTTTTAATAGGTAAACCAGTTTAATACAACATAGCATAAGTTATTGTCGCACGTTTATATAAATTATTCCAAATTTAATGCAAACTTGGTGGAAAAAAAACCTCTCTTGAACATATTTTCCTGTCTGGAAACATCTTTTCATTCGACTGATTCGAATTGGCGCTAAATTTTTAGACATTTGAGCATCGAACGAGCCAAGGATAACGTGTTTAAACGTGAACTTAGAAAAAATTTAAATGACGGTTACGCGCCAGATTCAAAGATGTGGTTAGAAGCGGACATTTGTCGAGTTCTGTTTTTTTCTCTTTATCGATATCGCTTGAGGATATGACATTGCGAAGATGTTCTTACATATGAGAATTATGTAACGTTATACGCGAATATACACATGTACATGGTGGGTGTGGTATGATTCCTCTCTCTCTCTTTCTCTTTATAAGGCTGAGAAATATGGGTAATAATATTTGACGTCCGATTTCACGGTAGACCCTATGCATTGATGTAGATGATATATTATAACCCGGGTTTAGTGCCATTAGTTTTATAATACTATGACATTTTGCATCATAAATGATGATCCGTTCGACTAGCAGGTACTTGCGGTGTCCTTGTACTACTTCAGAGAGCCTTTGACTTATTCGGCGATTTTGTTTGTTTGTTGCAGAATGCCAGCTGCGAGCTGTCTTCTGGAGTAGATCCGAAAGATGAGGCAGCCATTTTAATGGATAATACCGAATTGTCGGTTTTTATGCCAACCCGTAGACATAGACAGCTCTCTAGTGACTCTTTCAACGAAGTGTCCGATCCTAAACAAGTACAATTAGATAGACTAGATGTTAACTGCGAGCTAGAAAATGACCGTATTATTGTCACCGTCGAGTTCCTACAACCCTTCAGCGGTATTATTTACAGTAAAGGATTTAAGGACGATCGCAATTGCAAGTAAGTGGATAGAAAAAATCATTGGTACTTGTTTTACGGTAATTTTATAAAGGGTGATTGGTGAATGGCGAGGGGTTGTCTCGTGAAATGTCTAAAAGTCAAATTTTGAATCAATATAAATTTTTCCAAGTTCAAAAGTCAACTGACCATTTTATAAAATTTTTCAAAATTGAAAAAGTCAGCATTTTTGAAATTTTTCGAGTCCAAAAAAGTCTGACAAAATGAATAAAAATCAGTGTGACAGAACTTTTGTCGTTTTTTGCAGGTTCGGTCATCCAGTGGCGTATTTAAGGGTGGGGTCCAGGGGGTCTGGACCCTCCCCCTCGACGACCGAAAAGTTGAAAAAAATAAAGAAATTTAAGCATTTAAATGCCATTTTGTGTAAAATTTTCGCCCTCGCTTCGCTCGGGTGTAATATATTCACTTATTTTGATAAAATAAGAGGTATTTTTAAAAATTTCCCATGAAATTTCAATTTTTTTTCGTGAAGACCCCCTCTCCTTGATGGTCTGTCTGGCTACGCCACTGCGGTCATCGCAAAAGCATATCCTTTGCTAAAAATTGTCAAAATTTGGAGCAGCTGGCGAACTGAAAGTTGCAAAAAATGTTTAAAATAAGACGAAATTTTGATTTTTTTCTGTCGGATGTTTAAACTTTTTTTCCAAGAAAAATTGAAAAAATACCTATATCAAAAATTGTTGAAAAAAGACAACATTTTTTTCAAAAAAGTTGAAAAATGTCGAAAAATTGTAAGAAAATGACAAAAATTGAATTTTTTTGTCCCACAGAAATTTTTTTCCTTGAAAAAGTTAGAAAAATGTCAAAAGAGTTGAAAAAATCACGAATTTTTGATTTTTCTGTCCCAAAATTGAAAAGTTTTTGACCTCGACGATTAATGACACATACAGACGTCAAAAAAAAAGATGTTGAAAAAAAATTGTCAATTAATCTGTCCATTGGGAGAGGTTAGCGAATTCTCACAAGGTTTTTTTTCAAAAATCTTTCTTGTATAATATGTATACATGGTAGATTTTCATGATTAAGAGTATGAAGATGTTTACAGGTCATAAAAGTCCTAAAAATCATGGTAAAGTCGTAATTTTTTCCAAAAAACTCGCATGAAAAATATGAATTTGTTCAGTGAGTCATAATCAATTACATTTTTTCACACTTTGGATTTCGTATTTTCTGAAAATGTTTCCCTCGTTTTCTTGACTGAATGTGCCTATTTGTTCTTGATGATTGAAAATGTCACGATATTATCATCCATCATCTTTTTTTTTCATTTGAAATTTTTTTGACCTAATGTGTAATTGAGTATTAGTACCTAGTTGAAAGTACGTATAAGTATTTTTGTACATATTGAAATTCAAAAAATGTTCAAATTTTCATCTGAAGAGGTGAAAGAATACGAAGAAAGTTGAGTTTTCTTCACCAGAAAATTTATTAAATTGTCTTCCATCCCAGTGGAGCTCTTTGCAGCACCTTAGAGGTCAGTTTGGGCTTATACTCAAAGGATGACTTTTCTTTGGAAATCAGGTCTTTTTCAAGGTGAAAAAAGGAGCTAAAAAAGTCACGAAAAGGTTATGAAATTTTGTTTGGTCGAATTAGTTGATACTTTGAAATAAGATTTGATCCAATTTTTCAAAGGGCTTTCAATCTCGTTTCTTCAGTTTTGAAGATAGGTGATATACAGTATACTCATCGAGCATCTTGTGAAAGGCCAAATAGAGGGATATGGTATGAGAAAGTACGGAATATGCTCTATTTAACTCAAGTAAGGAAATTTTTGGCCAAAAAGTGATAGTTTTTTGAAGATTTTATGATGAGATTTATTGAAACCTTTTTTATTACTACATTTTTTCTTGTTTTTTTTTTCACAAATGCATGACAACTATTTGTAATTCGATAGGCATCGAACCGGTTTCAGAAATATATGAACAAGAAATAATTAGTACATTTTTAGTCACAAATTTTCGTTTGAATTTTTTCAATTATAACTACATATGCGAATAGATACGCGAACTGCCGAACCGGTTCTGAAAATATATTTCATTAAAACCGCTTCAACATTGGTACTATTTATACACTTGTATGTATGATATTAAAATGATTGTCTTCCATCATTTGAATTTTTCAAGAAAAAAGCTTGCTTTTTAAATTAAATTTTTTTTTCGACATCCATTAGATAGATCTACAATTTTTACATCCTCGTTGAAACCATACGATTTTTTTTGTCAAAGTCAACGGCCTTAGGGAATTCATCACCCATGAAAATACCTCCTCGCCTTTCTCCACCCAATGCTTCTCATGAGTAGGACTCGACTCGAGTTGGGTATTAATCATATAGCCATGCGAAAAACGTTACATAAAAATGTCGCTCCATTTCAATACCGAAAAAAACCATCTCTCTACGTGGACGTTTAATTGCCCACGCACAATCTACTCTGCGATAATATCTCCATTAATATTTATCATGAGCGCACCGAAGAAACTTCAGATAAAGGCCTACAGGCACTTCTTATCATCGACTCGATCTCATTCAACACCATCCACTCGTGTACCATACTTCACAGCTCGGCCATTTTCGAGCTTTTCATTCGATTGATTATTTCCTCAAAAACAATTCGGCTTTCGTAACTGGTTTTTTTTTCACCGACGATTTGAATCTGTACATAAATCGTAAAAAGGTACTTACCGTAACGATATTAACGCATCGAAAACAAGTTTCGAGTGTTCGATTGTGTGTTATTTTACGCATAGTACTGTACCTTCGAAGATGTGCATAATTCTAATTAGAAACTGACTCAGCAAGAGACCGCCTTCAGGCTTAAATTCTATCCTTCGAAATACGAGTATGTTTAGAGAACGAGTCGCCGTCGAAAGATGCCATTTTTACGAGCGAGTTACGTAACGTGGACGTAGCTTGGAAGAAAACATTTTTCAAAGAAAAAAATTCGTAATGTTGAAGAATTAACGAAATTTATCGTTTCAAAGAAGTGTGCTAGGCTTAATAAATCAACTGAGAGTTTTTGATTCGATGGGAATAGTGTTTCTAAAGAAGGTAGTGACCTTATTACCTTGATCTTTGTATGTGTCGCTGAATACTATCGATCACGATTTCTGGTTTGCCTTCCAGTACTTATGGATTATGTGGTAAATTGCCGAAAATATTGTATTTTTAAATGAAAAAAATTTAGATCATTGTGTTGAAAATTGTAGCGCGAGAACAGACTCATTATTAAACTTCGTGGTAGGAAAAAATAGGAAAACTGTGAATCAGGGCCCTCACAGGGGGGTACAGATGATAGAGTTGTACCCGGGCCCGGGGGTTTTAGGGGCCCGGTGAAACGAAACATGTCATGTTTTATTTGCATTTTTATAAATTTGCATAAGTACAATTTAATTAATTCAAATTACGTACTAAAGAAGTACCTATTAAAAAAAACTAAAAAATGTTGAATTACCTATTTAATATGGATTCAATGAAGTGTTAATTGTATCATTTAAATTCTTTAAATTTTATACAAATAAGTCAATGTCCTTGAAACAATACGTATACAGCATTTTTCCAATTAATTGGTATTTCAATACATCTTCAAGTCTATTTAAAAATATATAAAAACATGATAAAATTTCAATGATTACTTTAAATTTCCTTCAAAATGCTCATTACCCAAGTTAACGCAATGTTGTAGTGTTATCGTATTTACGGCGCAGCGTAGGCAATTTTATTAACGTCTAGAATTATCTAACGCATAGCAGCGGAAGAAACTTCACGGCACTCTCTTCCTTCAGCTAATTTTTATGTATCTACAATTACATACACATGCATATTTTATCTTGTGATTCTTTTTCAGTTACGTTTCTGGTGGTAATGGCCAGACAAGTTACACATTCAGCATTCCAGTCAAAGGCTGCGGTACCAGAACGGTTAGATGTAAATCCAAAGCTTGTGGATTTGGAAACCCCGTCGAAAATGTCTTGATTATCCAACAAGACGAATACGTAACGGTAAATAATGGTTAATTAGATGACACAGTACGGCTTAAAAAAATCAGTTGGATTGTGGCGTATTGACGTATCGACTCATTTCAGGAAATTACCGACTTAGCTAGAAGAGTTAGCTGTTTAACTACCTCGGCTAATGTAGCTACGGTGAATTTCAAACCTATTATGGTCGATACTTTAGATGTGGTATCGATCCCTGTGGGTACAGAAACTGTAGAATGCTGGATGGATATTCAACGCGGAAGATATCCTAATGTGAGTATTTAAAGTTGATAAAGTATTCAGAAGTTTGAAGAATCATCTTGTTAATTTGTCGTAATCATTTTTAGTTGACTCCGCTCGGTGATGTGGTTAAAATTGGAGAACCGTTGACTATCATTATTTCAATTATTGATCACGCCAGCCAATACGATGTGAGAATACACGAATGTTGGGCTTACGATTCGGAAGATTATTATGATAAAAAAACGGCCAAAATTCAATTATCAGACGCTAATGGATGCCCAAGGTGAGTCTCAAGCAAGATCCAACTTACCTATAGAAAACGAACGATTGCTAACGAATGTAATTTATTTGTTTTGCAGAAAGAAAAACATCATTTCATTCTGGAACAAGAAAAGCGAATCTGTTTCCAGTGGTACGAAAATCACAGCGTATAATAACATCACCGCTTTTAAATTCTCCGACAGAGATAAAGTATACATGACTTGTAATATCGAGGTAAGGACGATTATCAAAACAATTATATTTCAAGTGATTTATTTGAAATCTTCTGGCTTTTATATACTTACGAGTATCGTATTTCTGTCGCTATAGCTTTGCCAAGGTCAATGCCCGGATCAATGCGGTAGTGACATAGTCACCGTTACCACTTCACCAAACTGCTTTCCAGGATCACCAGATCCACGTTGTCCACGTCCACTGCCACCAGTTCGAATTAGTACGAGTGAACCCGAACCGGACTGCTATCCGGGATCCAATGATCCGAGATGCGCACCATTTTCGAGTACTACTGTACGGATTCCATCTACATCGGTGTCGTACTTACCCCCACCACCGCCGCCTCCTCCAACTTCTCCACCAAAACCAAT
This sequence comes from Pseudococcus longispinus, assembly GCA_900064475.1. NCBI lineage: Eukaryota > Metazoa > Arthropoda > Insecta > Hemiptera > Pseudococcidae > Pseudococcus > Pseudococcus longispinus. Next base: position 40,803 of record FIZU01044985.1, read on the forward strand.
TTGTTATCCTGGATCAACTGATCCTAGGTGTCCTCCTCCACCACCCCCACCCCCTCCACCGCCAACATCACCTCCAAAACCAGTATGTTATCCCGGATCAACAGATCCTAGATGCCCACCGCCACCACCACCACCTCCACCCCCACCATCACGACCAACAACTTACTTACCACCTCCTCCACCAACTACTCCAAAACCAATTTGTTATCCAGGTTCCACTGACCCTAGATGCCCTCAACCACTAAGAACACCACCTCCAACATATCTACCACCACCCCCTCCCACCACATCTAAACCAATATGTTATCCCGGTTCAAATGATCCCAGATGTCCACCACCTCCACCCCCTCCTCCAACACCACCAAAACTAGTATGTTATCCAGGATCAACAGATCCTAGATGTCCACCGCCACCTCCTCCACCCCCACCCCCACCACCACGACCAACAACTTATTTACCACCTCCTCCTCCTACTACTCCTAAACCAATTTG
>FIZU01044990.1:0-13691 GCA_900064475.1 Pseudococcus longispinus
TTATATACAATTTTCATTTTTGTGAACCGGTTCTCGAGATATTGCTGGTTGAAATTTTCAAATGCCTCCAGTGCCTTGAATATTGCGTTTATGTAAAATTTTCAAATAACTTTTTTAATCGGATTTGAGATGATGGACAAAAATAGTTCTTACTATTTTCATTTTCGTGAACTGGTTCGCGAGGCATTCGCGACGATATAGTTTGCTCCTTTCCAAAAATTCAAATTTTGTTTCAATTACTCATCTCAGTGAAAAAATCAGCTTTTCTGCTGCGTTTGCTGCGTTAGAGTTTTTTTTGTTCATTTTGGTTTAGAAAGAAGTTTTTCAATTTTAAAATTGTCACATTTTTCAAAGATGGGCAGATCGCGGGAAAAAAAGATCGGATTTGAAAAAAATCAGATCAAGATCAAGATCTTTAATCTTATATTTTGTTCAAAATTTTTTGGTCTGATCTTCATCTGATCTTGTCGAAAATTTGGTGATCTGATCTTCTTTTTTTTTTAAAAAAAGATCGCGAAAAAGATCAAAATGATGGCGACACTGGCCACTGAATTCAGAAATTAATGAACTTTCCTCTATTCTGTTTTCAGTGAACTGAAAAGTGAAAAGTGCATTAGAAGTTCAGTGCCATTTTAAAACATCATAATCATAAAATAACATGCTTTAATTTGATGAATTTGAAAATTGATCTTTTTTGAAAAAAATCGCGATCTGAACATTTGCTTGATCTAATCTGAAATTTTTTTTGATCTGATCTTTATCTAAGCTCGCTGATTTTTTCGTGATCTGATCTGACTTTTTTTTCATGATCTGTCCATCTCTGCCTTTTCCCCATTCCATGTTTTTCTACACAAATATCGTTGGAAACAGCATGAAAAATTGTGTATTTCATTCGTTTCAACCATCAAGTTACCTATTTTAATTTTTGAAATACCTAAATCAAAAATAGGTATTTCAAAAACTATACAATAATCAACCATTTCACGAGTATTCTTGTCTAAAAATAATGCACCTGCCCAATTCAATATTTCATCATTTTCAGCATAATTCTTCTGCGAAACAAAACGCAAAATGCATTAAACAACCACCTCAAAGGAATTCAAACAAGCGTTCTACACGATCGGTCGAAGTCTATCGTCGAGCAATATGTGAAGTTTGGTATTTCCCTCGTACTTAACCACCGTAACCCATTTATTAATCGTTGTTACCCTGTAAAAAACTAGGTCAAGAGAGTCACTGTAAAACACGCTCTCGAGCACGTTTCCTTTTTCAACAATGGAAAAAAGAATAGAAAAACCACGTGAGGTAAATTTTCAAACATACAAATGGCATTTATTTTTAATTCACAAATATACAAAGTATAAGACTAGATGTGATTCACACGTTGATATATAGAGAGGGAGAGGAGAGAGAGATATGGGGGGTATACAACATATATGGCATTAAGGAACATTTGATATAGCTACATCACAAACATCACAACCAGCCTGGGTATCTACGGTTAAAGCGACAACACGCAACGTGACACAGATCGCTTCAATACTTTCAACTTGCAAATTACAACCCCGAAATTGTACTACCAGCAATGCCAATGAGAATCGCTACTCAACAAAAAAATAGGAAAAACAAGCATGTAAGCGATTCGTTCGAAATAGCTAAAAATAACTTAAAAATATCGACTAGAATCTTGGCTATGGTTTAAAATTCGCAGAAATTGTGTAGAGCTTCGAAGCTTTTGCGTGAGATCATTTTAAAAGGTCCATTAAGTTATATCTATGGATTAACAGAATATCGAGAAGAAAAGAAAAACAAGTACTATGGATCCTTAATAAATACATCAGTTCGTTAAATTTAAATAAAATAAAGCTAAGATAATGAGTACATCTAAAAGTACAGTACACGCAAATCAAAAGTTTCTTCTTTTTAAAACATAAAAAACACCAAACATACTTGAACACAAAAAATACATTCCGTAATTTTATCACACGCCATATATAAAATATATGTACATGTACGTAAAATACCAAAAAAAAATAATAATAATAATTGAAAACAATGAAAACAGCAAGACAAAAATTTACCCTTCTCAGGGCAGCTTATGTGTAGAGAAATCGTTAAAATATTCACGATCAAAACGAAATGTCATTTTTTAAAAGCTATACAAAGTGATCAGAATATCTCCCAGCTCCTTTAAAAGAATCATTACGAATAAAAACTGAAAATGTGACGAATCATTCAACTAAAATAGTCTGACGAGTAAAGAGAATAGCCTATACAAGTTTTCGGCCAGGAGTCGGGAAATTATCCGCATCACTCTGTACGAATACTACGCGACACATAGATAATTACGTATTTGCGTGAATACATTAAATAATTATAAAATGGTGGATCATTTCATGTCAAAATATGAGCTATCGGTAACCCAGGTAGAATTTTGGACGTCAGCGGACGGACAGATAGTTTCTAAGCGTGAAACTGAGGTAATTTTGTTGCGTATCGCGTAATAAGCTCACAAATACACTCGTTCATCTATACAGAGACTTTTTACTTGGTCCCTACAATTGATAATTGACATGAAATCACCCACATAAATGACGGCAACTTGGTAATGTTATATCATAATTAACAACTTAATAATATTATATGAGAAAAATCACTCTATTTTGAACATAAATAATTCGTTAAAGCTTTCATGTATTAATGTACAACCTATTTTAAAGACTAGAAAGGGGGAAAAGTATACAGATTAACTTGCTGTTCACATTTTTTCTTTATTTAGTACAAGACACACCCTGTATGCCAAATTATAAGAGTAAATTATCATGCCATCAAAACCGGATCACGTGTTTTGGAGGAAGATGATGGAAAATTATTATCTTGAGAGACCCAATGGGGCGTCACAACGGCAGGTTGAAGCGACGGACAAGGAGATGGAGAGTATCTGATGACTTTACGCTCTTGTAAAGTGATCGAGCTCGGGTCATCGTTGACTGGTCTGTATTGACCTTCGTCGCATCTCATCAGTAATGCCAGCAGCAAAGCTTCTAAAGCGCACAAGTAACCAATTACCTGCGAATTGAAATGGAAAAGTAAATATAAAACGAATTGAGAGGTCAAGCTGTCAAACCACGATCGATAAAATGTAATAAATGATCCCGTGTGACTTACTCCGGTAACAAATAACTGTGTTCTTGTGGCTTTCGGTACCCAAGCGTAGGATTCTTCGTACGTATATACTTGATGTACGACTAACGAAGAGCTTATTAAGTACAGAACGCTAATGCTGACGTACAATATGGCATTCTGAAAGGAATACTATAATCAAATATACATCTAAAATACTAATGACTCTTGGGGCTAATTTAACAAACGTGATACTTACAATTTTACCCCAATTCAATGGGAACAAGTATATGATGTGTGTAACATCCAAAAATAGCAAAACGCAAGTAACCATGAAACTAAATATGGTGACAAACATCATAAATCGTATCTTGCTCAGAAACGGCAACAAAAACAAACTCAGTCTGACGGTACCCGAAGTGCACAAACATAATAAACATATCAACGAAGTTATCTGCGAAAAAATACATTCGATTAGATTTCAAAGCTAATCAATTCCAAGTGAATTCGTTCGATGGAACTTACCACAAGTAATAATCTTATGACGCCGGATGTAGATTTTATGTACGAATCGTCGCAATAAACAATAACACCCGAAAACACGGATTGAGTAGGGGAAGAGCCATGTATGTGATGTTTGTAATTGGCGTGCGAGTCCCAAGAATGGACCGTGGTCGCATCGCCCGGTGTTTCTAATTCAGCAATGCTGCTGGCGGCTCTCCCCCCACCCCCCGTACCACCAGTCTGACTGCCCGCAATTTCGAAGTCTTGAATGTCTTCTGGACGGTAAGAGGACGGTTCTAAGCTTTGTATTTCCTCTAAGAGTACTGATATTTCGTCGCTAATGTATAGATCTGATACCGAATTTACATGGTGATTACTACTGCAATACTCTCGCTGCATTCCCTTATTGCAACCATTTCATTATGATTTTATTCTCGCCCGTTTATCATCTGAAATGAAATTAAAAAAGATAGTAAAAATGCTACAGATGAAGCTATTAGCATAAAGTTCAGAAAGGCTTACTCCAACATCAAATGTTCAATAATAAGAACAGGAACGCGGCATGAATCGTGTAAATATTATCAAATGGTTGAATTTAAACGAATAATTTCATCCAGATTTAATACCGACAACAACGGACACAAAGTTTCACCATTATTTTAGTTTCGCCGCACAAAAACAATCCGATGGAATCATCCTGACGCCATACCGATCGGTCATTCCACTTCTTTTCGATTAACGATGTTTAGTTTATATAAACGAGATGAAAGTTGAAAGAATAGACACATAGACGTCACCGCTTGTAAACAGTTACGCTATCTTCATTCATTGAAAGTTGAAACACGCCGCATCAAAAGCACAAAAAAGCTCTCCAAAGTTCAACTTGAAGCAAACACTTGATTTATATTTTTTATTTTCAAGTATGAATTGATCAAAAGGTACGATCGATAGTTTAGACTCCTTAGAATCCGTAGATTTTCATTAATTCGGATTCTAAATTCAATATAAATTACATTCGCGAATTTTAATTACAAATAAATTAATTATTTTCATTTTTTTTCTATCAAAAGATGACTCATTCGCGTTCATATTTTATTTCCATCAGGTCGTTGCACTTTGCTCCATATTGAAAAGTGCCTTCGTGATTTTGCAATACTTCGAATTTTTGGAAATATTTAAGATTTTTTGTGAGATTGGTAACACTGGTTATAAATTTTTTGCTATTTTTTCAGTAAAGTTGTATCATAACAACAGTCAACATTGCGTGTTGATTTTTATTTTTGTTTTTTTTTATTTTATAAAATTTTTAATTTTTTGATTAATTAATTAATTTAATTGATTCAATATTTCGTTTTCATTTAGGGATGTTGAATGTTTTTTCCTAAAAATCAACAAAATAAATATAACAACTTTCAGAACTCGAATCGTAATTTTTTTTTAAATTTTGTACAAGAAAAAATGGGTTATTTTGAAAAAATTGTTCTGAAAATTTTCAACGCCCACTTTCCTTATCTTATCACACATATCAGTTCAGAATTTTAACCGAAAACGACCCATAAATTTCACACCATCCGTGTAAAAATTTTAAAAACTTTCAAGTGTAATTTCCGTCCGCTTGTAAACAGTAAAGATAAATTTTTTATGAATTTTTCGTTGTGATATCCATAGCTAATATTTCACTTAAAACATTCTAAATAAATTTTGCGTTATGCCCATTACATAAAACACGTTTACACTAAAATAATTTTCTTCGAAATATGCTTAAAAAATCACGATAAAGTTGAACGTTGGTAAATTAATTTAAATTTATAATTGCATTGTTTCGCGTGTATTTTGTGTTGTTTTGACGACGTACTGCCGGAAATTGTTACGTTGCATGATTTTGTTTACGTTACGAATCTGCTGGCTCAGTCAGTGAAGACATGGAGAACTGGAGGCAACTTCTGCGCTGTGTTTAAGTGAATAGTATAAGTTATATTTCACCAGATCGTAATTTCTCAATATTTAATTAACTCAATAGACATGGATTCGAATTACGCTCCTTTGAGTCAAGCTTGTGTTAGGGCGTTGACAGATAAAATTTACGAAAAAAGGCGCGCAGCAGCTGTAGAAATCGAGAAGTGAGTAAATCATCTGTTTCGCGAAATTCATATTTCGATATATTCTTAATGATATCGCCCTGTTTACAGAATGGTGAAAGAATTCGCTGCTGTGCAGAATACCGCGCAGATTAGAAAACTGTTGAAAGTTTTGGGACAACATTTTGCCCGATCTACGAATACAAATTACAAAAAAGGCGGATTGATTGGACTAGCAGCCATGGCAGTTGCTCTGGGAAAGGTATATATTTCGTTATTTAAGTATATTTGAAATAAAAAATGAAGATATTATGGTATTCATTTTGTTTACAGGATAGTGCCGATTATATCGAAGATTTAGTTATGCCTATATTGGTGAATTTCAGTGATTCCGATTTACGAGTTCGTTATTACGCTTCAGAATCGTTGTATAATGTGATAAAAGTAGCCAGAAGTGCAATATTACCATATTTCGGTAATGTTTTCCAAGCGCTCAGTAAACTAGCTGCCGATCCCGATCAAAACGTTAAAAATGCTTCCGAACTTTTAGATCGCCTATTAAAAGTAAGTCGATAGTCGGTAGAATATTATTGTATGAACAAACGTTGACATTGTTTTCTACAAATTACAGGACATAGTTACCGAAAACCCTTCTTTCGATTTAGTAGCGTTTATGCCATTGTTAAGAGAACGAATTTACACTAATAATCAGTTCGCGTGTCAATTTATTATTTCGTGGATTGCAACGCTCGTTGACGTTCCTCACATTGATATGATCTCGTTTTTACCAGAAATACTCGAAGGATTATTTCGTATTCTAGGAAATCCTACGATAGAAATTAAAAAAATGTACGTATTTTAGGTCTTACGAGAATTTATACAGTTTTTTATGCTTGCGATATATATTTTTTTTACTTCGATGATTTTTTACAGGTGTGAAGGTGTTCTTGGTAAATTTTTAAGAACCATTAGACAAGATCCTTCCAGAGTAAACTTTGCAGAAATGGCTAATATCGTAACTATTCATGCTCAATCGCCTGACTCTGTTCTTCAAGTGTGTTGAAAAAAGTGTAATTATGACGCTTTTGAGTAATTTAAATGACCAACGTTCCTTTTTTCGTTTTGCAGTATATTGCATTAACATGGACGAAAGAATTTGTTCAATTATCTGGTGTAGAAATGTTACCATTTACTTCCAGCATATTACTTGCTATTTTGCCTTGTTTATCGTATGAGAATGAAACTCAACAACGTATCCTTTTTTTTATTCGTTTAATTATTACCATAAAAATTAATTAAATACTTAAAAAATAATAATTTTCTTAATATCGAACCGCAGACATAAAGGAAATTGCGAGAAATATCAATTACAGTTTATTGAAATTAATCTCCACAGAAGAAGATTACGTGCCAGATGCCAAAGGAGACAAAGTACGTAATAATTCTTCAATAAAATGTCACTAGCTCTCCTGACTATTAAATTTGAACAATTGATTTCAGCGTGGACCATCTCAAGATACTTCTAAATTAGACTTACCTTCTGTTATCGATATTTTCTCAAAATATTTGAAAAATAATTCTTCGGTTGAAACGAAAGTAGCAGTTTTAGCTTGGATTTTTCAATTACACTTGAAAATACCGAAACGAGTATGGTTTTTTTCTCGTTCAATAATACAAATTTGATATTTATTAATGGTTTATGATTTCGAGCAGATGTTTCCTCATCTCGAAGAATTATTTCCATTGTTTTTACGCACATTATCAGATCCTTCCGATAGAGTAGTTCATTGTAATTTAAAAGTATTATCAAAGATTATTTCATTACCTAGTTCAGAAAAAACTAGTCAAATCGATAAATCGAGTAAGTTAATTAATTCCTTTAAAACAGCATAAAACAGTTTCATTAATCATCATTTATTACAGAAGCCAACAATCCATATTTCGATAAATTTATTACCAGCTTATTGGAAGAATTTAGAAAAGGAGACAACACACTGTTGAAGGATAGGGGTTCCTTTATTATAAGGTACCAGTACTTGTTTAGGTTTTTTCTAGATTCTAATTCTCGATGATTTTCTTATTGTGTTCTCTTTACGCAGACAATTGTGCGTTTTACTAAATTCTGAAGACGTTTTTACAACCTTGGCTGTAATATTATTGAACGAGGATAATTTAAAATTCGCTAGTGTCATGGTTGAACACTTGAACACAATATTGCTAACTTCTTCGGAATTGTTCAGCTTTAGAGTGAAACTGAAAGATTTAAAAACCGAAGTATGTTTTAGAATTTATCATATTCGATGCCTCGGCGAAAAATAACACCCATTGTTTTACAGGAAAGTAAAACATTGTTCAATACTTTATACAAGACGTGGTGTCATAATCCGGTGGCCACTGTTGCATTATGTTTTTTAACGCAAAATTACGAACATGCTTGTGATATTATTAGAATATTGTATCCTTTTTTTATACGTTTGTAATTGATAATTATCATCAATCAGTTATCATCTTTATTCCTTAACCATAAATTTACAGCTCTGATTTAGAAATAACTGTCGAACTCTTGGCCGAAGTTGATAAACTGATTCAACTAATAGAATCACCCATTTTCACATGTAAGTATTCTTACAAGTGGTTAGATTAGTTACTGATGATGTAAGAATGCGTGCTTGATTTATCAATATTTATACTTCTCTAGATTTGCGGCTCGAGTTACTCGAAGTTCCTTATAATAATCATCTTGTATATGCTCTGTACGGTTTGTTAATGATATTACCCCAATCTGAAGCATTTCATGTTTTAAGACATCGATTAGACTGTATTCCTAAGCTACCGTTACATCCTGATAACAAGTAAATGATTGTCTAGCTTTCTTTATGATTATCTCGGGGTTTAATTATGTAATTTCATTTTTTGTAGAACTGCGCTCAAATCGAAATCTGCCCAGAAATATGACAACAAATCGTTATGTTTCGATGCCTTACTCAAACATTTCTCGTCGATTCAAGAAAAACATAAAGAGTACAAAATGCAAGGAAGTGTTACAGAACCAATTCTCGATCATGATTTTGATTTATAGCATTATCAAGTATTACGACGAAGATATATTTTCATACTGGAGCTCTTGTTATTATTTATGTTAAACCATTCCAATTTATTCAATTCTATGATGTTTATATTACCCATCTACTCCTACATATGTAAAGTATAGCGTTTCATTGTACAATTCGTATTCATGTCGTGTAGCTTTTGTTGATCGTTGATACAATATTATCTTTTTGTTTTATTTCATCGTAAATGAGTTGTTACTTGTGACGGTGAACTTGAAATTTCGTTACGATTGTTAGTTTTACAGAAAAACATCTTCTCTGTTTTGCATTTTCTCTATTCAACAATTTAGAAAAGAATGAACGAATCGAAATATATTTTAAAGCTTTCTAACGTTAATAACGAAAGCATTGTAGAACTGAACAAATCAGTTCATTAGGTGTCCAATAAATAGGTTGTTTCGAAATGAAATATTCCAAACGTCGCATCGGACGTTACTTCTCTTTCCTCTTTCACAAGTTATACTTAACTTATAACGTTTCCTGATACATAACAAAAGCACCAATTGGAAAATATTCCAATATTACTTCTTCTCTGAAACAAACCCGTAATTATTTCTTATGCAAATCAAAAGTAAAAGAACATTGACTAGCGAACATATCAATCATCATTCAATACGCCGCTATATTTCATAAAGTGGCTACACTGTAAGCCACAACGAACTTACTACAACGCGAACATGCATTACGCATGTTTGGTGCTGATGCTTTAGTAGTTGATGTATTTTAAACGTTTATTGTTGTGTATGGTTTGTTTACATTCGTTCTCGTGTACGTTTTTTCTATTTCAATGAATTTTTATAAAGAATATTGTTAAAAGATGATTTAAAATTGATATTTTATTGATTTCTATCGCGCAAATTTAGTGTTTCACATCTCGGTCAATGTTTATTGGCAAATCATCCATCAGCGGCATCATGTAAAGGTAAGGTGTCTATGTTTACATTCGTAATCATTCGGTTATATCAATTTACTGGAAAAATATCGAACATGACTAATTATGCTTTATTTAAAACATGAATCAAATGAGATTCTACACATTCGATCGACATCTCGCGTTCATATATTTCATCTGTATCGAAAAGCCATCAGTTACCTCTTCTACCGTAATCATTAAACAAACACGATGCTGCAATATCGATTATTTGTACATAAACACGAAATTGTTATCTCGCGGATATTAAATTCGAAATTACACCGCATTTAATTATCGAGTTATCCATCGGTTATAATTCTGCCAAAAATTATTACTTAGCTTAAAAAACCCAGTCGTTTTATAAATTCAATCATCACATACGTTTCATCATTCCCACAGGGAATAACATGTGAAAAGAACAACGAAATATTTTTATACGTAAATTTAGCTACCTGTTCGTTGACAATTTTTTAAATTCAAATTTTTCTACCTCTGAGGGTCTGCGTGTAGATGGCAAAACGCATTTTTACCATGGGTAAACCCATTTCAGCCCTTGCATAACCATAGTCGACAATATTCGACCTTTGAGAGTTGAATAATTGAACATCTTTGTCGCATTTATTCGTTTATTTGAAAATAATATTTGAATAAGGTAACGCCCTTGGTATTTTGTTAAATTTCGTAACCTTTGGTATAATATTTAATCTAGCTTATTTGCCAATAAAAGGTATTTTTTTAAGGTAAACTGGAAAATCAATAGTATGGTTGAGATTTGGAAAAATGTTAGGTAGTAAATATTTGAGCAGTGTTTTTTCACGGTCGCAATATAAAGTAGGAGTAAAAAAAAGGAAATTTGTAAAAAAAATAAAAACTGTTTTCGATGAAAGGAAAATTGAAGCATGAATTTTTTTCTCATAAAAGGAGGAAAAACTCGAGATGAATTTACGATTGTTATTTGTTTTTGCAGCAGGGCACTAAAATAGATTACGCGATTACAATTAATACAATTTTAATTCGTCAATTGAATACATTAAAGTGTTTATTTTCTCGCTTTGATTATCATTATCAACCAAACGGATAAGTAATCTGACCTTGGACTTGATGTTGTATTGTATAATTATGATGTATTTACGAATTACGGAAACTCATTATGATGCTAATTAGGCCCCGATGTGTTAAAATGATCGGTGGGAAAGGAGGGATACGGTTTGGAGGTATGAACATTTTCATACGTTAGAGTTTTGCTGTACAAATGTGTAATAACGAAGTGAATTTTTGAAGCAAAGATGTGCTACCAGGGAAGCTGTTTTTTTCAACTGAAAAAAACGGTTTTCAACTTTTCATTCGTTTACTCGAAATGATTAATTTTTTGAGTTGAGATTATTTGTATCATTTTTGTACGATTTAATCAGGCGGTTGAACCGTAGTTCGAATGAACCATTTGAAAATTGCCTTGAACCGTATTTCGAACTAAAAATTGTTCAAAAACAGGAACCGAACCAGAACCGAAATGAAGCAAAACCCGTAATGAAAAATGGTTTGGGTTTTGTCACTATGTAGTAATGGAAATTGAAGAAATGAAGACGAAATGTAAAAAATTCAAAAAATAATTCAAAAACTTTCGAAATTTGAATGAATTGAAATGATTGGTCGCTTTGAAAAAATAATTGAAAATCGGGTGAACCATAAGCTGAACCCAAACCCAAACCAAAATGATTCAAAAATCCTAACCAAAATTCGAACCTGAAGTTCAGTAGTCCAAGCGATTAGCACTGGTTCATATTTCTTTTTTTAGACACGAGTTGACATGTTTTTTTTTTAGTATGAACCAAGAGAAAATTTTGGGGAAGGGTGGCCATCAAAAATTGCCCTTAGGGGAGGAGCAGGAAGGGGTTTCAGGAGTGGAAACACCCTTATTTTTGCACATAAAGGTGCATGGGTATGTTTGGTATCATTTCCATGCAATTCGACCCTCTCGAACTCGAATCCAATTAATTTCGTCATTGAAAGTAGAAAAGTGGCACAATCGTGAAATTTGTGTTGCAGAAAATGGTCAAATTTCGTAAAAATTCGCAGGTGGAAAATGGCCGAAAGGGTTGAAATCTGGGACCGATCCCAAAAGTTAGTATACATAGCCCCTTCCTCAAAAACACCAGTCTGCCGATTCGCTGATGTTGCTTTCAAGCATAGCGAAAGCTCAAAGTTCACGAATTTTTGTAAACTTTTAGATGAAAAGGTTGAAAGGTGAAATTGATGTCTAATTATAGGATTTTTCACGCTGAATCCGAATATGACAGTCTGCCAACCTCCAAGTGCTGTCAAAGGGTTGCCAGACTGGGTCAAAGCGAGTGAAAATCGCGAAAAATCGTACAAAATCAGGTATATTCGCCTTTTATAACTAACTTGAAAAAAGGTTGATCATTGAAAATGGATTTTTCTCCCGTAATTTTTCATATATGAGTCCCAGTGACGGCGAGATGGGGGTACAAAGGGTACATTTGTACCGAGCCCGGACTTTTTCCAAAGGCTTGCGGGCTAAATGATCAGAGGAATAAAACAAAAAAAATTCTCAAATTTTATTGGTACAAATTTGCATTTAGTGATGGCTAGGAAAATTTGAAAAAATGAATTTCAAATATTTTTTTAGCAAAATTTTTTACCCTCGCTTCGCTTGGCCTTTCGTTAACAAAAAATGAATATTTGGACCCCAGGTAACTTAAATCCCTAATTCGTCGCTGGAATTGAGTAAAAAAGAAGTGGGCCTGCAAAACCATTGTATCGGGCCCTGCTTTGCTCTCGCCGTCGTTGCTGAGTCCAAATATGACGGTCTGTCTAATCTCAGCTGGCGCTATAGGGATGGCAAAGTTGTTCAAAGGGAAGAAAATCGCTGAAATGGTTGAAAGCTGAAATGGTATTTGGTGTCTACTTAAAGGATTTTTCATGCTGAATCCGAATATTGACAGTCTTCCAACGCTGAGGTGCTGTCAAAGGGGTGGCAGACTGAGTGAAAGGGGGTAAAAATCGCGAAAAATCATACAAAATCTGGCAAATGTTGCAAAAAGTGCAGTATTTTCGAATATACCTAATTTTGTACGATTTTTCGCGATTTTCATTCCCTTTGACTCAGTCTGGCAACCCAGATTTCAACCTTCTCGGCCATTTTTTACAAAGTGTGACCCCTGGACTATAAGAGAATGGCTTCTCACCACTGCAGAATAGGAAAAAAATTGTAGAACAAAAAATGACGAGCAGTGTTGCCAACCACCTTCTCAGAAAATTTTGAGATTTCGTGAAATATCTTGAGATTTTTAATTTTGTAATATGGGTATCATTTTAAAGGGATTTTCACGCTGTTTTCAATAACTCAAGATTTGAAGTTGTAAATCTGTACAATTACTGTCTTTTTAAAAACAAGCAAACATTTTTTTGACTCATATTTCAACCTTTGATCATTTTAATACAACAAAAACTTGATAAATTTAATAAAAATATGATAAGTACATTTTTTAAAAAACAAATGTAAAAAAATGCTGTCACAGTAAGATCTAGAAAAAATAGATAAATTTAAAGTAAGAAACGTAAAAAAAACGTTAAAACAATAACATCAAAGAAAACGCGTACATAATAAATTTAAAATTTAAACTGGGTAATTTCCAGGTAATTTCGCCGTAATTTCGTAAAATTGAATAAATCTTGAGAAAATATAAAAAATCTTGAGATTTTCTGAAATTTTTTTTGTAAATATCTTGAGATTTTTGAAATCTTGAGAAAATCTTGTTAAGGCATGAAAAATCTTGAGATCTCAAGATAAATCTTGAAGATTGGCAACGCCGATGACGAGTTTTTAATCCTCTACAACTTCTGTTTCAAGTTTTCTGTCGTATCGTGATTTTTTACTGCAACGTAAATTTTTTGGGGACACCCGGGTGAAAAAATTTGCTAAATTGACGATACGAAAAAAAG
>FIZU01045013.1:0-11506 GCA_900064475.1 Pseudococcus longispinus
TGGTCAAAATTGTCATTTTTGGTCAAAATTGTCATTTTTGGTCAAAATTGTCATTGTTTGTCAAAATTGTCATTTTTGGTCAAAATCGTTGTTTTTCATCAATTTTCTTTTTTTTGTCCAACTTGTGAATATTTTAGTAAAAATTGTCATTTTTTGTAAAAATTGTAATTCTTTGTCAGAATTGTCATTTTTTGGGTCAAAATTGTCATTTCAAAGTAAAAATCATAATTTTTGGTTAAAATTGTTGTTTTTCATCAATTTTCTTTTTTTGTCCAACTTGTGAATATTTTAGTCAAAACTGTCATTTTTTGTCAAAATTGTCCAGTCTGATCACAAATTTTGATTTTTTCGACTTTGAAATGTAGGTAAATTTTGTGATTTTTGTGATTTTGAAATTAGATTTTTTTTAAACGTCAGTAAATCATTCCCATGTCAAAAATCGTGACTAGATTTTGACTTCTGGTTTCAAATTTTAGAATTTTTTCAATTTTTGAATGAAAATAGTCGCAATTTGTGACTTTTTAGGATCAAAATATTGGTGAAAAACGATCGTCGAAAAACGTTTTCGTTTTTACTTGTTACTTGAAACAAAACTTTTGGAACTGCGGAAACCACGAGTAATTTGAAAACGCACATTTTTTTTCGAGCTGCACTTTAGAATAAGCCCTGGCGCTAAGCATATGTAATTTTAGGGTTCGAAGACAGTCCAGAGACGTTCCAGAGGAGTGTGGAAGTGAACAATATGTACGCGGAAGAATTGTACCACTCCGTATACGATATCGACTGGCAAGTGATTTATTTGCAGCGGCGAGTTATGGCGCGGTTCAGATGTGCCAAACGGTGCACACATGAGTCGATCTGGGTGGCTGATGTGAAACGAAGGCAGGCGCACAGAAACGAAACAAATGTACTTTAAATGGCTAAACGAGCCATTAATTTTTCATCATCGTTCGATATATGGCTGCTGTACTACACAGTACGCTCGGTACACAGCATTACGTACTTGGTCGCTTTGAAATCTTAATACGTTAGTTTTCGAACGGAAGTCGCAGCTTTGCAGCTAGAACCCCGAACTCGGCCCGGATTATCAAGTCTCGCAGACTCGTTAATGATTTACGATTACGCAGCCAACGAGAGAAGAAGGCCCATGCTCGAGAAGATGATACATACTGCGCTGTATTAGGTTTTCCGAGCACGTATCTTTTATAACGAAACCAATACCCGGTTTTCGGGACGATATCTCGAGACGCGAAATAAAGCTATGTGCTGGGTAATCGTATAGCGGCAGCGGCGGACTAAATGGAGATGTTGCATTTGTGTGTATTGATGATGGGAAAAAAACCCTCGTATACACCCAAACTACGTACAAACCGTCGAATCTAATACGAGAAACTGCGAATACGAGTGCTAACGTATCGAGATAGTGTTACACGTTTACAATCGTCGACTGGCCAAAACTTCTCGTTCTGTGTTTCGCAGCTGCATCGAAGATACTCGACGACGCGGAGCAAAGTGTACCTAAACCTATACTACACAACACGTATAGTAATAAGAGAAAGCGTCAAACTCAATTTATCTCAGAATGAAAATCTAAAATCAATATAGGCAGCCGAATCCGTTCTCTGCAGCTCGTAGACTATACAGTGAATAGATACGAGTCGAGATACACTCCGCACAACACAACCAGCGCAGGGAGAAATAGAAATGGATGAAACAACAAGAAGAAGATTCGAAACTAGATTAATAGTTACACACCATCGAGGAAGAGGCGAGCTTTTACCCATTTTGACCACTTCTATCGTCGTCCTCGTCGTCGGAATGTTTCCTGTAAGCTATAATCGGACTCATGGTATCGTAGTTAGGTCTCTTTGCCTGAATGTATACAACTGTATACGGATCTCGATGTAACGAAGAAGTCATTATCTCTTATTCAGATACGTTGAAACGATTTCATCACCGTGCTGTGTGAACCCTCTTGCTTATTTTGCCTTCCTTCTTGATCTACTGCAGCATATCCGAGAAACTATTCAGTTAACGAAAATTCATTAATAGCAGATTTCAGAATACGCGTTTTGATTTTATACGTGTACGTACTCGTATCTCTTGTTGTGATCCCTGCGTTCATCCGTCCCCCAAGGATCCACTATCGTATCACGTGTACCTGTGTATCTAGACCCTTACCTATCTACTTATACTAGAT
This sequence comes from Pseudococcus longispinus, assembly GCA_900064475.1. Classification (NCBI taxonomy): domain Eukaryota; kingdom Metazoa; phylum Arthropoda; class Insecta; order Hemiptera; family Pseudococcidae; genus Pseudococcus; species Pseudococcus longispinus. Next base: position 2,201 of record FIZU01045013.1, read on the forward strand.
ACCTTTTCAATCGAGTGTGTATTATGTTACATTATACATTTGTATTCGTACAAGTGAGCTGAGGGTTCACTTTTGTATACTGGGTGTTTCATAATTGTGAGTGTTTCCTTCAATTTAGCGAGTAGGCTGTCTATCCTGAGTGCAAGTAAATGTGTTTTTCGACTTTCCAAATTGTAGGAGCTGAAATGTACTTCTTATCAATTTGTTGCAGGTGTTGTGGGGTGAAATATGCCTCTTAGTTGCGTTTTTTGCAATTATCTCACGAAATATTGAATTTTTTGGGAAAATAGTTATTAGAAAAAATGTTCCTTGTAAAATTTTCTATCAGAATGGTGATGATGATTTTTTTCAAAAATCGCGTTATAGTCCTATAAAATGGTGATTTTTATCTATGCAAAATTTTCAAAGTTTTGAAGTTTTGTTTGAAAATTACTTTTAGGGGAGGGGGTCAATAATTTCATTCTTAGGGATTAAAAGAGACCAAAACATGTATCAAAGAATGAATTTCTACTTGAAAAATACCACAATTCGCACATTGGGAGTGATGAAGTGATATCAAAATTTTAAATTCTTATATCTCGAATGTGGCTCCTTTTACTCGCACAATTTTTTGATCATTTGGGGTGATCAAACCGATTTTTAAAAACCTCGAAGCATCTAATTTTTGAAAATATGGATGCTTTTGTTCGAAATCAGTTTTTTTCTGACTGGTCAATTCTAGAAAAAACCATTTCAGAGTTGCGATGTTTCAACTTTGTGAAATTTTCGTCATTTTGAATTACAAAATTGACGCCAAAACCGGTTTCTCCCAAAAATGTCGACTTCTTTTTGGTTTTCGAAGCCCATGAATCTATTTCTAGGGATATTTCAACCCTAAACCTACAAAATGACCCATTGGGCAGAAGGTGCATCTAAAATTCAAATTTTTTGATTGAGGCTCAACACGAAATTTTGGAAAAGTTCGAATCGAATGTTGAAGGGGATGTTTTGATTTATGGAATCCATTTCGGAGGTAGTTTTGTGCTGAAACCTTAAAAAGGGTCTTGGGAAAGTGGACAGGGTAAAAATCAAAATTGTCGACGTTATCGAATGAGGTATTAAAATCTATGCTTTTTGACCTCTCGAGTCCGTCAGTGATGTAATTTTATTCAAAAAGTCATTTGAATTCTGAAAATTTTTTCAAGCCCAAAAAAATCTGACAAAATATTTGAAAGTGAGCGTAATGGATTTTTGTGAATGAATTTCGTAATGGAATTTCCTTGAAAAATTTTCAAAGTCCAATTCCAAGCCTAAAAAGTCAAAAGTCAGTAGAAATCTGAAAAATTTTCCAAATTCAAAAAAGTGTGACGAAATGGCTAAAAATCAGCGTTAGGTAAAAAGCTGTCTGATGAAATGTCTGATTTGAACTTTCTTGAAATTTTTCAAGTCCATCAACTTGAAATTTTCCAAATCAAAAAATTCATTTAAATTCTTAAAAAATTTTCAAGTCCAAAAAAGTCTGACAAAATGTCTGAAAGTCAGAGTGATCTCTGAAATTTTCCAAGTCCAAGAAATCTGCCTTACAGAATGTCCGAAAGTCACCCTGATTTCTAAAATTTTCCGAGTTCAAAAAGTCGAAATTATTTGTCTGACAAAATGTCTAAAAGCAGGGTACGAAAAGCTCGAAATAACGAAAAAGCATAAATCCAGAAAATGAACACGAAATAACGAAAATAGCACGAAAAGTGACCAAAAAGCACGAAATTTTTATAAAATCGATCAAAATTTGAAATGTGTTTTTCAAAAATATTCCTTAAATTGAAATTTAAATTCAAAAAAATTTGAAACAGCTTTGAAAGATTTTTCAAAATTTTGCATACAATCGAATATATATATTTTTTTTTGCCAAACCAACCGTCCTTTGAATCGGCAGTATATGAAGAGAAAGAGGATCAAAGGGTCTAAAAGATCTTCTTGACGACAGAAATGTTGAAAAAAATTATGAAATTTCAGCCTTTGAATGTATGGAACAAAATTTTCGAAATTTTTTGAGATATTGGTCCTCCCTCTCTTTATGTGAAAAATTCTGAAAATGACCGGAAAAATACACACAATGTATAATTGGGGTGGGGGGGGGGAGCCGCATAAAAATTTTAAACAGAACGAAATTTTTTCAAAAATATTACAAAAAAAAGAAAAAAGCCCGAATTTTAATTTTTGAAAATTAATAGACACTTTGAAAAGTCAGTATTATCTCTGAAAATTTTCCAAATCCAAAAAGTAGAAATTTCAAAATTTTTCAAATTCTAAAAAAGTCTAAAAAAATGTCTAAAAGTCAATTTCCCAAGTTCAAAAAATTTAAATTGTTTGTCTGACAGCATTATCTCCAAAAACTTTCCAAGTCCAAAAATTCAGTGAAAATCTGAACATTTTTCCAAGTCCAAAAAAGTCTGATAAAATGTATAAAAATCATCGTCAGGGAATTTCGACAAGTTTTTGACGAAATTACCCATAGTTTATGCTAAAACGCAAAAAATCCAATCAGTTATCAAAGTAAATGTTTTTCAATCCCAAGAGTGCATTTCTGGCCTAATTTTGACCACAATTTTGAGTCGAGTTTTACCCCATTGGCACCTTTTTGTTTTGTTTCCATTCAATATAACATCAAAAACAGGTTAGCAAGTTGGAAAAACTTCGTCATTTTGGCCTAAAATTACATCAGAAATGAATTTCAAGGGTAAGAAAAACACTTTTTGATTCCCAATTCAACTTTTTAAAATTTTGAGGAAAACTCTACTCTCTTTGATTCTCTTTTTGTTTTTTTTATTTACATTTATTTTTTCTCAGGAGATCATAAAACACTCGGTGATACATTTCGGGGGGAGGAGGGGAGGTAAATACAATTCATTGGGAGGGAATGGGGTCAAAAAGTTGGAAAATATTCAAAAACAACCAAAGAGATTAAAATCCAAGAGAACGAAAAAAATAGGAAAAAAATCAAGAAGACAATTTCAATGGCTTAGCCAACCAGTCATTCAAAGGAAAATTTAGAGAAAAAAAAATTAATTTTATGCAACAATTTTTGAAGAAAAGGGTATTCAAAAGGTAAAATTTCAGTAATAACTTCAAGTATTGGTAGAGCGTGAATAATCTGTTTATAAAAATCTTATTTTCAGCTTGAAACTTATTTTTTTATTATTTTTGAAAAAAATTTACCATACAGAAAATTTTTTGGCGAATATTTTTCTTCTACCTAAACTTACTTCACCATTTGAAAAAATTTTCGAGTATTTTTTACAAAATTAGCAATAAAAGAAATGAATTTTGTCGCTGCTGTTTGAAGATTGGGCAGCCATAGATACTTAGACTCTCAATAGGTTGCCTATTTACAGAATTGAAGGAGATAGATCACTTATGAAACACCCTGTACAAACTGTACAATGTACACATATCTACTCGATATAACCTCCACAACGAAACTTAATTCGAGCTCGCGAATTGGAATTTTTGTCTCCTTTCATTATCGTACATCTATACGATATTCTCGTATTTGTTCATTTCGAAGTAAAATGATTGGTTTATTCGTTTCCCAAAGTTCACCTGGGTTTATCTTTATACGATGCCGGGGCGACGATGTGATGTCCGTAGCACGACGGGCAAATAAAATTAAAAAATTTTACAACCTAATAAATCAACGACCAGGTCCGAGCATATACATAAAATGCGTGCAGTAATTTTTTCTCGTCCGGACGATTCAATAAGGTACCTTATTCGAAATTGGCGCGCCTTTTTGGATACGCGAGGTGGGTGCCGAGTATCGCTATAGTACATACGTGGTACATGTATCTACGTATAGTACGAGGCTTTTATTGTGCAGTTTTATAACATCAGAGTAAGGTTGTAAAATTGGTAAAAATTTTCTCAAAATTAAAGGCTCGTTGCGTTGTGTGGACCGAGGTCGAGAAATTTATGCCTTGTGTTAGAAGTTTTTGGAAAAGAATTAGGTCGAGGTGGGTGGTTGGGTGGTATTTATGATTGGCGAGATGGTACGAAGAAAGTTACTAGAGGAATTGCGTTTTCAAGGGGAAGGGGGTTGAATTTTTCATGAATGAGTTGTGAATTAATTTTTTTCGTAATTTCCTATTTTTTTGGAAAAAGTGAAGCATGTTTGTAGGGAAAAAATTGAGGCTGAACTGTTTGTAAATAACTGTTCAAAGTAATTTTTGTCGTGAATCGGTCGCGAACGATGTGAAAAAAATCGGTTTGAAGGGAATTATTCCCAAAACTTGTGAAAAGTTGTCAATTCAAGGTCATTTTTTCGCTCTTGTTTCAAATTATGCTCTTTTTGAGAATTATTATCGAAGTAATTCTTATGAATCGTCTGAAGTGATTCCCCTGAATCAAACTAGGACATTGAAAATCGATTCGTTGGGGAACGATTCATTTTTAACAATACAAATGATTCGGGGAATGTGATTCGTTCTAGACCGAATTCGAGCAAATTCTCATGAAAATGGCAAAGATGAAAAATCTGGTCTTGATTCATGATTTACGATTGATTCGTTCGCGAACGATTCATATCTAACAATACAGATAATTCAGGGACTGTGATTCGTTCTAGACCAAATTCGAGCAAATTCTCATGAAAATGGCAGAGATGAAAAATCTGATCTTGATTCTTGATTTACGATTGATTCGTTCGCGAACGATTCATATCTAACAATACAGATAATTCAGGGACTGTGATTCGTTCTAGACCAAATTCGAGCAAATTCTCATGAAAATGGCAGAGATGAAAAATCTGATCTTGATTCTTGATTTACGATTGATTCGTTCGCGAACGATTCATATCTAACAATACAGATAATTCAGGGATACGATTGATTCGTTCGCGAACGATTCATATCTAACAATACAGATAATTCAGGGACTGTGATTCGTTCTAGACCAAATTCGAGCAAATTCTCATGAAAATGGCAGAGATGAAAAATCTGATCTTGATTCTTGATTTACGATTGATTCGTTCGCGAACGATTCATATCTAACAATACCGATGATTCAGGGAATGTGATTCGCTCTAGACCGAATTCGAGCAAATTCTCGTGAAAATGGCAGAGGTGAAAAATCTCAAATCTGATCTTGATTCTTGATTTACGATTGATTCGTTCGCGAACGATTCATATCTAACAATACAGATAATTCAGGGAACTTGATTCGTTCTAGACCGAATTTAAGCAAATTCTCATGAAAATGACAAATGTGAAAAATCTGATCTTGATTTACGATCGAATCGTTCGCGAACGATAAATTTTTCAATTGATTCAATTACTGAACGGCATTGATGATTCAGCGGGAATGAATGATTCGTTCTTGAGCAAATCATCTCAGCAGTGTCATCGAAGTTGGAAATTTATCATATTTTTTGACGAGAGAACTTTTTAAGTAGTTCGCGACCGATTCACTCTCTAAACGATTCTTTGATTCGCGAACGATTCACTCTGAATGATTCATTTTGATCGACTCTTCGTTTTTTGACAAATTCACTTTCCAAATGATTCTTCGTTCACGAACGGGATTAATGATTCATTCGATGTGAATCAATCATTCGTGACTGAATCACATCAATAAAGAAGTTCTTGGAAAAAATGAACCATTTTTTTGTTTTTGAACGAATTCAAATGTTGAACGATTTTTTTTAATCATTCAACTGATGATTGTTCAAAAATGCATTTGCGAATAGATTATGAAGTTTTTGTTTTAAAAAATGAAGTCGTTCGCAAGTGATTCTTTCAAAGAATAACAAAGTCCTGCGATGGAAATGTTGTTGGAAAAACAATATGGCGATTTTAAAAGTATTTTTGGAACTGATCATGAAAAAAAATATGAAAAAATTCCATCACGTCAGGTTTTTTCACAAAGAAAATTTCTTTTTTTTTTAAGGAAATTTGCTAATTTCTCATCATTTTTAACTCAAAAAATCGATTTTGTGGTCGAACTAAAGGTCCCACGAAAAAAATGAATAGAAACAAAATTGTAGAAGATACAATTTCCTTCTTCTAATGAGAGATTGTTTTTTTTCCTAAGGGGCTTAGTTTCTGAGATATTTACGATGAAAAATTAAAATTGAAAAAATTAATCATCATATAAAGAAAGGCCAAGCCCTAAAATTTTGTTTCTATCTTTTTTTCGTAGGACCGTTAATCCCCCCCTCCCTCCCTCCAAATCGATTTTTCGACTCAAAAACTATGTTGAAAATAGAATCGAATGAACCGAGTGGGAAAAAATTAAAAATAAAATCGTTCACGAACGAACGATATTTTTCAAACTAATTGTCGTTTGTGATTCATGACGAGTTCTGTGGCTAATATTTTTCATCTTTCTCAAACTGATGATCAAATCAAAAAATTATGTTATGAAGTCGTTCGCGAACGATTCAGATAGTGATCTGTTTAATTGCGAGTGATTCTTTTTTTATCGTAATATTTGTAGGTCTATATGAATTACTCAAAGAATAAGGCAGATCTTTATCATGATGAGTTCAGAGCTGCCAACCTTAAGAATTTACCCTGAAAGTTGAGGATTTTTGACTCTGTGAAAAAATTTCAAGGATTTTTTGAAGGATTTTCTTGAATTTTTCAGAAAAAAAGGTGGAAAATATGGTACGAGTAAAAATGCCTGCTTTTGCCTTAAAAATGATGATTTATTTGGAAAAATTGTTTCCTGACTGTATTTTTCGATGCATTTTTTTCTCGAATAATGAATAAAAAACATGAAAAAATGAGCTTATTTCAAATTTTACCCCAAATATTCGATGAAAACTTGATTAAAATCGACATGATGTCTAAAAAAAGCGTTAAGGTTTTTTTTCGAGCCAATTTTGAACGATTTAGGGATTTTTCAAAATTCTAGTTAGCAGCTCTGGACGAGTTGTATGATTTCTCTCTCATCAGATTCGTTCGTGAATGATTTGCTCAAATCGGAAAAATCACAAATCATCGATTTTCATTGCTTAGACCGATAGATCAATAAATTATTATGATTTTTTTCAAAAAATTTTATCACAACTATTTCGTTCGCAAATGATTCGTTCGAGAGCACGATTCATTATAATTATCGAATCGAGTCAATTATGGAATATTTTTTCATTCGAAATTTAAAACGAATTCGATCACTCGAACTTTTGAAAAAATTTTTTTCAAAGTCATCGTACTCTCGTGTTTAGATTTAACCATTTATTTTCGTAATTCAGAAATCTTTTAGGCTACTTCCAAGTGCAAAAAACACGTTAAATACTATTCGGTCTGGTTAACATCTCGAATCAGCTAAACGACTTTGAATTCGTAATTCGACGTGGACGGTTTGAGAAACAGCAAATAAAAACAATGAAAGAAAATAAAAAAAAAGAAAGAAAGAAAGAAAGAAACCCCATATAGGATATGATAGGCCAATAACAACAATGACCCGAATGTTTAGGTAACGAATATGTTATTGCATCGATAGAATAAACACATTTGGCATAAATCCGTGAAAAACACGAGAATTTTTTTTCCTCGTATTCTTTCCTCTCGTACTATTTATCTACAAGGCTGGAAAACATCTCGAAACAAATTCGACGTTTATTTATACTCGTACGTACAGATAGGCTTCTCTCGACAGAGCTACGTAGGCTGAGGGGACGATTAAAAGTTAATAAATTCGCGATGGCATCGTCGGGGGCGAAAATTTGCTTAGTGTTTTACCGCGTACTGCCGCCGAGGAGATTTTTACTTTTTTACATGTTTTCAATTTTTACTACGACGCTTTTATGGCGCAATTTAGGATTCTTTTATTACCCGAAAATCCGTTTTATGCTAACAGTGTAACTGCAGCACCGAAAGAATTTTTACATTTTATTACGTCGTTAAAGTTAATTTAGTTTTATATAAGAAATGTATGTGTGTACCGGATGGTACTAGCTAGAAACTCGCTCTAGCCTCCTTGTACTCTTACGTGTATGCTTCTTGTGTTGCGAAAGAGGCGCCTTCGAAAGTTGTGTAGGTGAAATATCGGTCAGAGTCGAGGCTTTCGTGCAAAATTTCGTGAGAGGGTGTTTGATCTGTGATAAAACAATATTTTCAAGGTCGTGGGATATTAGAAATTCGATAATTTGTTGAGTGACTTTTTTGGGGGTGCAATCAGAATGGCCAATGAAAGATTTCTGCTCGAAAGGAAGATCCTCGAGCATAAAATTCTTCATTTCTTTCTTCTGAATTATTTTTAATGTTCTATAACTGTCTCTGAAAAAATGGGGTGGAATTTTTCGATCAACTTCGAAGCCTTAATTTTTTCTGCTGACAACAAAATCGACAATTTCCGCATTCCAGCTTTTCAACGCATTATTCCAGACACAAAAATCCGGAAATACCCCACATTGATCTCGAAGACCACCTCCTCACTCGATGAATGTTTTATCGCTCAAAACCTCACCCCCTTTTTTCACCCATTTTCCATACTCTGTCTCGAAACTCCCTATATAGAATTTGTCGCACCCGAAACCATTCGACATCTCACGCAGACACACCCCATCCACTTCTTCACCCTAATTTCGAACGTCTTCGTGACGTCACCGTGTTTTCATCTCGCGTTAATCACATCACCCCTATCGACATTTCTCTCTCTCTCTGTCTCGTCCTCAAACCATCAAATGACTGCGCGAATTCGCGACGAACGTCTCTTTATTGACTTACGCGATGCAATTTCCTTTTTTAAGTAGTATCGAGTCCGGATATTTGAACCGATCCATCACTTCTACGTCGCTGATTTCTGCTTTATCTGCGTTTCCAACGTTTCCTGTATCGTTATAATTATAGCATGTATTGCTGTGTAGTATTTTAGCGAGTCGGAGTTGTACAGCAGTGGTGCCTACTTGATGAGTAGTGTCGAATCGTGTGTTGACATTTTCGAGTCGTGTTTTCGGATTAAAAATGCTCGAAAGGTTGATTTTTTCGGACCTGGAAGGGCCAAGGAAGATGGAAAGGTGGATAAATCACGTTTGGATGCTGGTTGAATTCTTGTAGAAGTGGAAAAGTTCGAGTTTGAAGGTGTAATCGGCTTTCGAACTTATTCTGGAATGTTGTAAATTCAATTTTTTTTTTGATTTTCAAAGTCAAAAAGAAAAAGAGGGCGAATTGTCTTTTTTTTGGTCGAAAAAAACGTGTCGAGTAATTGAATTTAGCCAAAATTAAATCTTCCTAATTTATGCGTCAACTGTGCGCAAATTCCCATCTTTTAAGAAGAATGGCTTCTCACCACTGCAAAATAGGAAAAAAATTGTAGAATAAAAAATGA
>FIZU01045018.1:0-20330 GCA_900064475.1 Pseudococcus longispinus
CGACTGTTTACAAAACCGGTTTTCTCCCTCTTGACTAGCTTCTTCATACCAGATCTAAATAAGATAGATATCAAGATATGGTTTTCACTTTTCAAACCAATAATTGATATCCAATTTCCCATTCATACCTACCTTTGAGGAAATAAGTAGGTACCTACGTGTTTTGTTTCGATGTAACATTACCTTGCAGTGTAGTCAAGAGGGGGAAACAAGTTTTGTAAACAGTCTATCATACGATTATTATTTGACTAGACAATTCGATATAATACAGCGAGTGTTTAATTTTTCTAAACTCCCTTCCTGTCCAAATAATTCTCCCTATCTCTGTACTTAAGAAACCAATTGAAAAAATTTTTCAAATAAAAGTTGAAGATTGAAGTGCTCGAAATAATTTTGGTTATTACAAAAATTTCGATTTAACCTCTTTCTTTCCTCCAATTTTGTATAATGCGTATGAAAATTATCCGGTGATTTACATATGTATTATGCAAAATCATAGTGGAGGGAGTGGTTCAATCGAAATTTTTGTAATAACCAAAATTATTTAAAGGTTCTCAATGCACAACTTTTGTTTGAAAATTTTTTTAATTGGAACCTTAGATACAGAGATACGGGACTTCCAAGGAAAAAGAGTGAACCCTCAAAAAGGGGAGAGCCTTGAAAAAATGATATACTGGCTCACTTTTTTTTTACCCTAATGTAAACATTTTAAATTTGGCTTAGTTATAGCCATGAAGAGTGAAGGAGCCAGAATGGGCAGTAGAAGGGAGTGTAACCTCCCTCCCCTCCCTCCTCATCGGCTTTTAATAACTTGCATGCTGTTTAAAAACCACATACGTTATTTCGACTCATTCTCACAACATTGTAAACCATTTTCGAAACAATTTCACTGATTTCTTCGATATTGGAAACACTTTTTCAACCGATTATCGTATCTGTTTCCCAAAATTTTCCACTTCAACACGAGCCCCAACAATTAGGGCATGATTCAATGTACATTTTACAAGTACGCCAGCTAAAATCCACGTTGTAAAATTATTATCTCTGTAATATACGTTAATATATTATTCGAGCGATTAAATAGCTGCGTTAGTTTTATGACGTTGCATTATTTAAACGATTGCGCGATAAGTTTTTGCTAAATTTTATACCCTTTCGCGATATCAGTAAAACGAGTCAGCTATAACATAAACAGCTGTCGGCTATTTTCGTTGCTGTATTATTTGCAAAAGCGCATAATCACGTTAACAAGCAAAAACTCTTGTTTTAAATCTCAATTTGGTACGTTTAGTACCTTTGGAAAAATTTTCCAACGCAGACGTATACCTTTTACGTAGGTATTTATAGATAATATAGGGCGGATTTTTTTTCTTTCAATTTTGAAAGCATTATCGGAGCATATTTTATAGTTAGAACTTTGAAAATATATGTATTTGAATTATTCTTATAACACAGTAAGATATGTACTTATACGGAAGGTAATTACCATTTAGTGAAATTTATCGAAGAATGGAAAAGAGCTATGCATATGTTTTCGGCACTTCTTGCGAGGGTTACGTTGAATCACTTTCAATAAGTGCTCGATTTCCTCCAATAGGTCATTATTTTCCTTTATATCCCATTTAGCTTCGTTGATCAATTTGGTGAACGCATCTTGAGGAATACTTTTGAAAAATATCTTTCGTAATATGAATTCGAAAAAACGTAAAATGTAGTCGATTAAAATTGATATTATCGCCCCAACTATATGAGCCATTTTTCGCCATCGTCGATTTAATTACGTTGGCGAAAAACATGTTGATGCGGACTGGCAGCCGTATATTTTTGCTAAAATTTCGCTTCGATACAAAAAGCTTTTTCAAGTTAGATTATTCCGGCCAAGTTTTGCCAAACAAAAGAAGTTAGAAAAGTTCGTGCTTGCGGCGTAAATGGTCAACGTATCGAATGTACCTAGCAACTCGATGGTTTCGGGAAGGTCGAATGGTTAGAATAACTTATGGGCCTTATAAGACAGCTAGACAGCAGTTCGAGATAGTTTTCCCCCTTCGAATTGAACGGAATTTTGTGGCGAAGTATGGTTTGTGCGGAGCTGATAGTGGTAGTGACTTTTCAGGGAAAAAAAAGGAAGAAGGAACACATGGAAATGATTTTTTTCTCGTTTACCTTATCTATATACGGTATGCATATAGACGTAGGTATTTTTAGACGATAAAAATTCCCAGGTAAACGAACAATTTATACACGTTGGAATAAATTTCATTCTTAGGTGTCTAGCTGAAAGTTATATATAAGTTTAGCCGCTAGAAAGGCTTTTATATTAAAAAGAAGCTGCCGCTTAAATATATGATATTTCGAACTTTAATCCTTTTGTAACTTTTTATATGGAAATATAGGAAAAAACTAAGATAAGCATGTCAGATTTTTACCTCGTAAAATTTCCCCCAGCTTTGGTAATTTATATGATTTCTCGTTTCAGAACGTTCACCTTATCAACGAGATTGAATAAAGGGTTTCTTAAATACCTTAATGTCTATTACCTAACCCGAGGGTAGACGTAAAAGAATGATGCTAGAGAAGATCGATTTTTTTGTTGCTGAGTTGAATGTGCTAAAGATGAGGATGGCTTAGAAGTCAAATTTTGACGTGAAACAGTGTATTGGGAATTTTGTCTGTCTGAATTTTTACCCTTACTTCGAAATTTCAATTTGTAAAACATTGTTTTTTTTAGTCATTCATTTCTTCCAAAAATGAATTTAAAAAACTCGTCTACGAAAAAAAAAAAATTGAAAAACAATGAGTTTAATTTATTTTGAAGATGTTTTTTCAATTATTTGGTGTAATGTTGCTATAAAGCCAAGATCATTGTTGACCTTTTATACATTTTCCCGTCAATAAATTAATTTCAGTGAAATAATTTTAATTTTTTGAAAAAGTAAATCGTAAAAGCCATTTAGAAAAGCTCACTCTTGAAAATCATGGCATTGAACAACTCACTTTTCCAAAAAGGTTCAACTTGATTTTCAAAAAACAATTGAAACCGTTTTTTAACGCCATTATTTCGATTAAAAAAATTAAAAAAATTTCCACACAATTTTTCATGATGAAATTCGATTTTAGCAAAAATTGAAAGTTGACAAGACTTAAATTTTCAATAATGTTAAATCGAAATAAGTTGTTTGCATCAATTGGGGCATTTTTGGTCCAGTTTCGGTACCAAATGGAGGGTATTTATTTTTTTGTAACTCAAAAATCTCAATTTTTCATCGATTTGCAATGTAATAATGTGTATCCAATTTCGAGGTGAATGACCTGAAAAAATCATTTTCAAAAATATGGGTCCAAGATCCAATTCTTAAAATTCGGTCAAACCGTAATTTCTGAAAAAAAAACTGTTTGAATGAAGAAATTTTGAAAACGCCACTTAAAATAAATATTATTTTCTAAATCAAATAATTCATTTTTAAACCCTCAAATTTTGAGACTTTGATCATTTATTTAAAAACTTTTTTTTAGAAGAAATTATTTTTTCTTAAAATGTTTCGAAAAATTTGATTTGTTTATTTTTTTTGGAAGATCCATTCTTCTCAATTTAGAAAAAAATGTCGATTAATTTCTGAAAAACTTGGTTTTGAAATTTTCTGAAGTTTTAAAAAACGAATTTTAAAATCATGGAAACTCTCGTTAAAGAAATAATTCTAAGTAGGTAGTTTATTATTGAAAAAAAAAATTATTCTAAAAATTAAATACTTAGATAGGTTTTGAATTTTTCAAATGAGTACTTTGATATTTTTTAAAGAATGAAGATTAAACATTCCTAAGTAGGTAGGTACCCATTGAAAAAGTTGGTAGGTACTTGAAAATTTTAAATACGATAGGACTTATAAATAAATCGGAAAAATTGAGTAGAGATGAAATTTTAAATTTTATTTCAAGGTCTTGACCACACAAGATTAACCATTTTTAAGTAGGTACCCATTGAAAAAAGTTATTACCTACTTGATAATTTAAATACAACAAGACTTATAAATAAATCGAAAAATCGACTAGAGCTGAAATTTTAACTTGTATTTCAAGGTCCTAAACCACACCATCAAAAAGATTCCTTCTTTCTCAGTTTTATTTCCGAACCGTAAGAAATACAAAAATTCTACCCTCTTAAATGTTCACCATTCGTGGAATTTCTTACAGTATTGATAAAAATCTGAAGTACGCCTACATTGACAATATTATAAGAAAAATTAATTCTCGATAAAATTTGAAAACTTCCAAATGCAAAAAAAAAAGAATCAAAAATTTCAAATTTCCAATAACAAAAGATCGCTACTCGAAGGGAAAATTATCTCTGTTTTCGAAAATAAAAGTATCGTAGCGAGCTGCGGTGCTTTTTCAGCCGAGTTTTCCATTACTTTGATTCGTGCTGTTCGTGCCGCTTTTGAAGGTTTTTCCCCAATCTCTTTAAACTTACTTTTAATTAATGGTAGCTTCAGAGCTTCCCCCCAAATCGTATCCTTTCTCATTAACTAAAATGCCCCCCCCCCGAAGGCACATACAGGACACCAACTAAATCTATAAGGTGAATTTCAGGTCCTTAAGTCCATCCTGGGGCCTGAGAATATGACAGAATATTTTTTCAAGGTCAAGAATGATGAAAAAAAATGTTCTCTCCTCAATTGTTCTTGATTTCTGATTTTTTGCATATGTTATACCTTCATTATACAGGGTGTTCTGGTATTAGTGCAACATCTTCAAACCAAAGATGCAGCTACCCAAACTGCATAAGTGTATGCTTGTTGACCGACCCCAGGATTTGAAGGGAGAAAGTTATGCACTAGTCATGGTAAATGTTTCAGAACGTCGTGACTGCGCTGATAATATAGATAGGCAAATTCTTTTGAACCTTTCTTGTGGAACTTTTTAAGCTCTAAAAAATGAGTTATATTCGTGTTTTGCCTAACTCTGAAGCTGAAGGAGCTACAATTATTTGAAAATTTATAAGCTTCTTAAACTCCTCCAATTTTTAAATTATGTCAAATTTTGCAAGAGTCATTTTTTGTTGAGATTTTTGAGCTTTACAAAATTAGCTAATAAGTTTTAGAATAGCTCTAAAATTGATGGCGATACAACCATTAAAAAGGTAAAAAGTGACATTATTTTCTCAAAATTTATTTTTTCTTTTCAAAAAATTTTCAAAATGGTCTCTCATATTTTCAATTTTGAAGTTGAGCAAAAAATTATCCACTCATTTTGTAGAGCTCAAAAAGCTCAACAAAAAATGACTCTTACAAAATTTTGCATAACTTAAAAATTGGAAAAGTAAAGAAGCTAACAAATTTTCCTTCAATTTAAGAGTTAGGCAAAACACAAATATTACTCATTGTAGAACTTGAAAAGTTCCATAAGAAAGTTTTTAAAAAAATTACCTATCTATAATATCAGCGGAGTTACGACGTTTTAAAACATCTACCAGGACTTATGCATAACTTTACCCCTTCAAATCCTGCGATCGGCCAACATGCATACATGTAGTTCGGGTAGCTGCATCTCTGGTTTGAAGGCGGTGCACCACTACTGGAACACCCCGTACAACTTTTGATTGCTTACCATCTAGAGCTGTTTTGTTTATTAATTTTTGAGATTCTCAATAAATTCCCATTTATAAATTGAGAAAAAGGATGTGTCGTATTTTTGGTCGAAGGTTATCTACCCTCTTACCCGTCAATTGTGTCATGAAACTGAATCTATCTGTGAACTTTGAACTCATTTTATTGATATGAGGTTCTGTAAAATCCTCATGTATAGAAAAACATACAGATATGGCTCAAAATAGGCTCAAAGTATTTCTCAGCCTCTGAAACACATTTCCCACACCCAGTCGATCTCTCACCGGCCGATCACCGTAACAGCTCCATTTTTTCTTCAGAAAACGCCTTAAATAAAAATCGAAACGACAAAGTTGAGAAATTCTTATAAGCATTAAGCATTCTCGGGAATCCGCAGCTTTTGATTCTTCCAAGTGTAAAAAAAAAAGAAGGGAAGAAGTTTTAATGAAAATACCATTTTATCTCCTTAATTCAGAAAATTTCTCGATATCGCGGATTTTTACGACGTTTGAAGCTTTAAAAGATAGAATTTAAGCGAATATATAGTCTACCTAATCTGACCATTACGACCTTAACCTTGTGACATAAATTTCTAAATAACTCCCCCATCCTATAGATCTTTAAAAAAAACTCTACGAACGAACGTACGTACTACGGGTATATATAAAATGGCACAAAAAAATCAATCTTCTCAATTCCCATACATTCGATGTGATCAATCTTTTGAAAAATTTACGACCAAAATATATATTAACCAACGTGTATGTAATGTATTGATGAAGACCATCTCTATATACCAGACTCTAGTCCAAAGCAAAAGGAAATAAAACGAGGAAAATATCTCCGCATTTTGTCATCATTTTAGTGACCTTCTATTAAAAAAATATTGATCAGAAATTATTCGAGCATCTTGCCGAAATGGATATAGACCTTATAAAACTTTTGTTATCATTATTTTCAATTTATGGTCAAGATTGTAAGCGCAGTTAAAGTTTACGCGTGCGTCGTAAAAAAAAGTGCTTGTAATTACTATAATTTTATTTTTATTTCGTTAGCGATTTTTTTTTCCGGTGTTTTTATCCGGAACCGATGAATATTTTACATATTTTTATTTTTTACGGTCCACGCACGCACACGAAATACGAGTTTTACGCTTGGTCTTAAATTTTTTACTCTCGATGCAGAGACAAATTGGTACGTCGGATACCGTAAATTTACTCGTAAAGCGAATCTCTGCGGGAGAAGAAAATTTTGCGCGAAGAAAGAGAGAAAAAAAAGAAATGGGTTAACATGAACGCCAGCTTCCGACTAATTTTTACAAAACCGTCGCGTGGTAATCGAGTGGAATTCTATAATGGCGGTTCAATTGCGAGATAAATACTTTAAAAGTTAAATGAAATTTTCAACTCGTTGGGGGTGTCGATGAATAATGCGAAGTAAAAAAAATCAAAATTGGATACCCCATTAATACGAATTAGAGGTTGAACTCGTTAACACGAATTTATTTTAATCACCTTTGGCAAGCATATTTAAACGATTCGAAATTGAATTATTTCACGAGTCGAGTCTGTTTGAAAAAAATATAAAAATTTGGTTCGGGAAAAAAGATCACCGTTGCAATATTATCTAGCGAATCGAAGAAGGGAAAAAAATTGTTGAATAAAAAACTGATAAATATCATTAGGCGAGTTTTAATTTATTAAAATGTCATGTTTTTATATAAGAGGGTGAAATTTTCATTCGTGGAAATATTTTTGAATTTTGTGAATGCTACACAAAATTCATTCTAGTTGGAAACATTCTGAACGTTTTCTACTGACAAGGAAATATATATTTTTCATTTTAATGGTATTTTTCCTCTACGCTCGAACCTAGTTAGTATTCTTTTCTCGGCGTTTTCACAACATTTTTCGATTTTTCGTCCAGCATTTGAAGAAACTTATCATGTCGTTATCGATAGCACGAACGTGATAAACTGGCTCATCTTCTTAAATTTAGTTAATTTACTTTTATTCTCGAAGATACTCGTTGTGTGTTTTGCGAAATGAACTCGGCAACGAAATTTTGACTATTTCCATCATTATACGAGCTCCAGACGAGTTTACGACGAAGAATCGTTCTTCGCAAACGTTTTCAAATAAAGGCAACGTATGAAAGAATTTCTTCTCATCGAGTAACCTTTGTACCGAGTTATTCAAACGAACAGAATTTCATTTCACAAAAGGTAATTAGATACGAGTTGAAGGGCGATTAAATACGTTTCACGTGTATTTCTGTGAAAGAAAAAATTACCAAAAGGGGTAAACGATATCGCAGTTTTGTGATTTCATCTCGTAAAAATACCAAGTGTAGAATTTTTTGGTAGATTTGATAAGTTAATTTGAAATTCGAACGATACAAAAGTGCGGCGAAGATTATCAAATACCATTATACGTATACCCAATAACATTCCCACGATCCCACGTGTGTTGACTTTCGTGCAAAAAAACAACTTTCGTGCTGGTATAATCGAATGTAAATCCAAAATAAATGGTGTTTTCACAATAGTGAAAATTTTATCGCTTGTTGACATTTTTTTTTCGTAGAAAAAAAATCTTTGAACTTTCTTATTTTCACTCTTGGGAAATTATTGCTGGTAACCGTGAATCATCATGTGGAAGCGTTTAAGGCAATATTCGGCTGGAATTATGAAAATGAAGAGCCAACCCATAGCTGTAGGTACGAGTATAACGTTTCTATCCAAAAGTGACGAGATGTTCCAACGTTGGAAATTTTTTATCCTTTTGCTAAAGGAAATTTAAGCCATATCAGGTTATGGATGACTGAGTTTTCAGCATTTTTGTGCAAATACTTTTTGCCATTGAAATGAAAATGGATAGGTTTCGGGTTTTTCCGAAGTAGGTATAGAGATACCGTTGTTGAAATATTTTCGAATTGCAAATAATTGTTGTATGGTGTAAAATTCAAATACCAGTGGAAATGTACCTACTGCACCTTCTGTACATATATTGGGTTTTCTTACAAATATACCTTCTGAAGTATTGATATCTATATGAATGATTTTTTATAGCTACCTTTATGGCTTAGCCATATTTTGTTTATTTTTTATTGATGCTTGAAGCTTAACTTATTCTGTTAGATATATCGATATCGAAAAGTTTTATTGAAATTTTCCAAAAATGTAATGAAAGGATAAGTTTTTGCGGAGAATAAAGCTTGGTTACGTATTTTAATGCTCTACTTCGCATAGGTACGAAGTTACGAATTTAAAATTCAAAAAAAGTCCTAATTTTGGATTCGAGTGAGATAGAAAGATGAGAGTTGCATTGTTGGAAAAAGCCATTTTCTTTAGTTTGAAAAATTATTAGATAATAATGGTACAAGGCAGAACAACTTTTTAAATTATTCACTAAGATGAAAAAAAATTGTGGGTTTTTCTACTCATATATTTGTCAATTTGCCACACACCTGTTCACTCAGCGTGATGATTAATTACATTAAAAAATTCTATACAAAATTTGCACTTTGCAACCAATTGCACGAAAGTGCAACTCAGCGATTCATGGTTGTTAAAAAATTCAAGACTTTTTGATAAACATAAGCCAGCCCCTGCAATCAGAAGGATTGTCAAACATGCACAATTGAAAATTTGCTCCTGCTCCATTCCTCAACTTATGCTTATGTTTCACATAACACTGAAATCAGCGAATAATAAAATGAGGTCAAGTTTCGTGAAGTACTTATACAAATTTTTTCTGCCATCAAATCAAACCTCCCTCCACACCAACCTCTCCCCCTACCTTTATTATCAAACCGCCTATCGCATCAAATGAGTGTTGGGCAGATCCGCTCGATCAGATCACATCTAACATGAAACATCTGATCTAAGATTCGGATCATTAGATCCAGAAATCCTTTTTTCTATTTTTTTATGAGTGTTTCAAGATTTTAACAAATTAGGTACCTATCATGATTGTTTAACTTTAAACAAGGAAAATATATCAAGAACAATTTAAAAAATACTTTTGAATCTGAGCGTGTTATGTTTGTGCTGAAATGCAAAAAAGTTGAAATGGATCTAATTTGGATCTTTTTTTCAAGTAGAAAAGATATAAAGATCAAAGATCAGATCAACAAATTATGAAGTACGATATCTAAATTACAGATCGTGATCTTTATATCCAAAGATCTAGAAGACCTAAAGATCATCAGATTTGCACAACATCTAAGTTCATAGGCCGTAGCCAGAACTGGAAGCTTTCCACAATATTTGACAATATTCAAATTTTCACGCTGTGACTGTAATGTTGTTGGACAGTCACCCCAAGGAAAAGTGGTTAGCAAAAAAATGTGATTTTATATAGAATTCAAAAAAATCTTATCATTTTGTCATAGTAAATAAATTTAGTGTGCCTGAGTGAAACGATGGTGAACATTTTTTAGGAAAATATCATTCAAAAGTTGAAATTTCATAATTTTTTCAATATTTCAATTCTCAATGATGGTCCAGATGGCTAATAAAATACGACACTGCCCGGTGATTGCTGTCAGCACAAAACTCTTCGTTTTTGAATTTTATGGATTCTGCTTGTAGTTCAGTGATTTGTATGTACTTGATAAAAATGGATGAAAAAAACTCAAATCGGTGATATCAAGCTCACACTAGAAAGGCTAAAACGTAGTCAGTTGGAACATTTCAGAGAAAACTAGGCTTAAACTAGACTGAGAAGTAAACATCAAACTTTTGTCAGGGAGGCTCAATCCAACGCCAGAGAGAGCTGAGCCACCTTAGCACTGCCTACATCAAACTCCCCACCGCATCAACTGCTCATCACACCAAACCAATCTCCACATCAAACACAGCACCACGTCAAATCAAACCTCCCACCAGTACCACATCAAACCCCTCATCACACTATCTTCTACTGTATCGAGCCACCCACCACATCAAATCAAACCTCCCATCATACCAAATCCCCCACCGCACCAACGTTCACTCTATCAAACCCTCCACCCCATCAACCACCCACTGCATCAAACTCTACACTCTACAGCTCATCCAACTAAACCTCCCACCACATCAACTGCTCATCACTCCAAACCACTCACGGCATCATTCACCCAAACTCTACATCTCACCAACCTTCTGATTTTTATTCTTTTACACTTCGTTAAAAAAACACGTACCCTCTTCCTTTCCTTGAATTCGAAACTGGACAAGACTGTTGTTCTTTTCTAAACTGATGACTCAAAATTTGAAGCAACATAGATATTCATATCAACGTGATGAAAAGATATAGAAGGTAGATGTATGTAGATCCAGATACTCTCGTGCGCCTACACCACGTAGATACGTAAGAGTATGTAGGTTTACAGACGTGAAAATTGAACGGTCGTGTAACGCAGTATGGGATTGTTTTTCTAACAGTTGTTCGGTTATGCCGGTTGGATAAACATTTTTAATTAATTTAACCTATTAAAATAATTGGTTTCGAGGGGTAATGTTGATTTAAGTTAATCGAATGAGAATAAAAAGAAAATGTCTGTGTATTCTGTATCGGGTATGGTAGATATAATAGTTAACATTCCGTGCGCGATCTCTTTGTGTATGTGTAGTATTTTATCGCGTTTATAACTATATTCATTGCAAATAAAACTCAGCCGAAGGGAAATAAACGTGTAATCCGTCGGCTTAGAAAAATACCGCACGCTTTATTTATCGATTAGTGGAAAACACGTTATCTTTTAAAACGATATAATTTGTCGCCATAGCCATACGAAGTGAAAGGTTTTCAACTGTATCGGGGACGGCATACTCGTATTTCTGATTTTGAAAATTGTAATTGAGACAAAATGTGCGGGTTTTCATTAATAGATATTGATCCCGTAATACCAGTAAATGTTTTACCATTCGCGGTACATATCCGTAACGGTGGCGGTGGCAGCAGGCAGGAGGGAGGCGTCGCTATAAATTATTTCTACAGGCTTAGTAAGCAAATTAGTGCGTACCGTTTTAAAGCTCGATGCACGTGAACTTGCGGATAGTATTGTATACGAAGAGATTAAATTCGAAGTAACTTGTACTTTCGTAGATTACCTAGGGTTCTACGATGTTTACTTACACCGTAATAACTGCGCGTCTCTGATACGATGCCGCCGACGCGACCATACCTCATCTACCAGCTACCTCTATACTACTTACCCATTGTGTGACTAATTTGCTACGCTGTGTAAGGTCCTAATACGAAATACATTCGAAAATAATACGTACAAAGTATATAGCATCCAATCGAAAACATATTTCCGATGAATTTTCTTCGTCTAGATACACGTCATATGACATGACGACGAGCTGGAAATCTTTATTTCCTTAACGTAGGCTATAAAATTAAAGCATATGCTATGTTATAATATGACGTTCATTATGCAAAGACACGAAATTATACGAAAATCATAAGTCTTTAATTCCATCTAAACTTGGCGCTACGAAGTACGAATAACCATTAACTGTTAAACTTTCGCTTCGACTAAGAAAATTTTTATTCTCATTTTTACAGGAAAATGTGAACTAAGAAGATAAGTTGTATACAGAATGTTCATAATATCATGCAGCTTATTGGCACTGTTACCAGTCGCTCTTCTGTCGGTTACGGAATACGGTAATTATTTGTGTTATTAATTTTTACGAGTTTTGTCGTCGCTATAGAAATTCATATTGGGGTGATTTTTCAGTCGATTTTGACTTTGGTTTATTTTAATTAATATGTTGGAAATGATATTTTGTGATTGATACGGATGTGAAGTAATCTGTATCTTGAAGCTCCCAAGTTCCTAAAAATCAAATTAATGCTAGGATTAGAGATGAGTCGTCTTTCGTATTTTTTTTTGTGCGAATGATGATGGGAGTATAGCAGAGTAGCTGGGTCTAAACTTCAAAACAGTACCTGTCTCCTGGGAAGGTCACGGAGTGTCATCCGGGGATTCAAGTGTGGGGTATGCTACCATGTAGTACTCAATTTGTAAACATTGCATGCCAACGCCTACGTGCCACAGGTTAGATTTAACGAAATGGTGGGTGTTCGAAAATGAAAATTATTGATAAATGAAATGTTTCAATTTTCAATTTTGATTAAAATCCAGCGGTATAAAAGTAGTGGATAGAACTGAATGAGTTAGGCAAAAAAGCTGGTTTAAAAATTAGCTAGCAAGTTTGAAATTTGACGAATTGAAAAAAATTGATTTTTTTTCAAAACTATTCCATAGCTCCTTCACTTTTGGAGATAGACAAATTTTTAAAATGAATTTCCGTTCGACCCATTCAGTTCTATACCCATCAACTTCATAATTGCTGAGTTTTAATCAAAATTCGAAATTCGAAAAAATTCATTTTTCAATAATTTTTACCTTTGAACAATCACCATTTCGCTAGATTTAAGCTGGTGGCACCTAGGCGCTGATACGCAATATGTACATTGTACTACTTAAGTACTACAAGGTAACATACCCCGCGCCTGAATCCCAGGACGACATTCCACGACCTTCCCACGTAAGTTGATATTTAACCCTCCCATATTAAATGATTGAGTAAGTACACGTCTGCCCTAACCTAACCTAACAATTTTAAAACAATATTTCCAACCAAAAAACAGAGCATAATTGAGTCCAAAATCGATGGGTCAATGGGGGAGCGGATACATATAAATGAGAAATTAACCGACTGAAAGTACTTAAAAATACGTAATTTTCATTCCATTGTCTCAATAGGAAACAAATACAGTGGTGCATTTAACTTTTTTTCCTTTTTTTGTTGAGCACGTGAATGGTTTGAAATTTTTTTATGATGTGGGAGAGGGGGATCTCGAAAATTTTTGCGGCACGACATTTTGTTATCGTGGTTGGCTTATTGAATGTGGAAAATGTCAGATTGTAAAAGAGATTCAAACATTGCAAATATACTGTCAACATTTTCATAATCATTTAAAACACGATTACAAATAAATGGCTCAAAAGTCATGAAAATTGTAGAAAATATGATAAAAATGTTTTAAACTGTCGTAAAAATTGATGAAAATATAGTGGAAATTACCACAAAATCAGAAAATCTGTCGAAAATCTCATAATAATTGTTAAAATTATCACAAAAATCATTTTAACAATAACTAAATTTATCAAAAAATCGTGATAATTGTCGAAAATACCGCAAAAATGTTTGAAATTTTTATTTAAAAAATTGTTAAAGATATCATAAAAATGACTTACAAATTCATGAAAAGTGTCTAAAATCTCATAAAAATTGTTAAAATTTTCATAAAATTAATTTAAAATACGAAAATAATCACGAAAAATCATGAAAATTATTAAAAAATTTTGTTATACTTCCTTACTTGATTGTCGAAATTTTCACAAAAATCAGTAAAAATACCTATTATAAAAATGGTCAAAAAAATCATGAAATCTGTCGAAAATCTTATAAAAATTTTTAAAATTGTCACAAAAATAATTTTAAAAATAACAAAATTTATCAAAAAAATCACGATAATTGCCAAAAATTTCGTAAAAATTGTTGAATCTCATAAAAATAGTTGAAATTCTCATAAAAATCATTTGAAATAAGTATGAAAAGAAATGATTAAAAAAATCGTTAAAATTATCAGAAATTTTATTGCAGATAATTGTCGAAATTTTCACAAAAATCAATCAAAATATTATAAAAACAGTCAAAAAATCATGAAATCTGTCAAAAATCTTGTGAAAAAGTCTCCGTCATTTTCATACTACCCATGAAAATATAAAACATAGGATATGCTTTTGCTGATTGAAAATTTTTTGCAGTCCAAAAAAGTCTGACATAATATCTAAAATTCAGCGTGACGAAATTTCGTTACAGAATTTCGTGACGGAAGAGAGATCTGTGACTTTCAATATTATGAAAAAAAAAATAACTTTCTGTTGAAACATCGAAAAAATTATGATAATTGATAAGATATAGGTACATAATAATTTCCTTGATTTTTCAAGTACCTATCTGTATGTGAAATTTGTTCATTTTTGACATGTACTCGTAGGTTTATGTTTTATGGCTGTAGCAAGTCCAAAAAATTTGCGCTTCACGAAATTCGATCACAAAATATTGTTATCATGACTTTTTGTACTTGAAAAAAATAAAAAATGATATTCTGGACTTTAAAAAAATTCAAAAATTTAATTTTTCGGACTTGAAAAAATTTGTAGGTACCTATCGCTTCAAAAATTAGACCAAACTTCATATTATAAAAGATTCAATTTTTAAAAATGTATGCCCTTACAAGTTTTCAAAAGTCTAACAAAATATTGAAAAATCAGATAAAAAATGACTTAAAATTCTATCAATTTGGAATAATGATAACCTTTTACATTTTTTCGTCTGATTTTTCAATATTTTGGTAAACTTTTGAAAACTTGCATAAATTTTTTAAAAAATTACTGAAATTTTGTCGCATTTACCTAATGACTTTTTGGACGTAGAAAACATTTTAAATAACGACTTTTTGAACTGCAACATTGTTTTATAAATTCTGTATAAGTAGGTCTTCTGACTGAAGGCTCATCCTGAAAATTCAGGTGTCACGAAAACTCGTCAAAACATTCAGTCACAAAAGATACTCAAAAATTGAAAAAAGTGAGTTTTTGGCCGACTTTGTTGACTGAATGGTCTTCCATTTTAAGGTTAGAGAAAAATTTGAAGAACCTTTAATTTTTTGCATATAAAATTCATATAATCTCTTCATCACTTCTGATAAATGAATGTTTTTCTGATTCTCAGGTTAAAGTTCCAAAACACATAAATTTTTGAACAATTTTCTCTTCATGTATGTGAATTTGGTCAAGTCTTTTGTCTAATTTTTTGAAAATTTTCCAATTCACGAGCATTTTGAAATTTTTGTTTTCTTAGAAATTTTTTGATCAGTTTGGAAATTTTACGAGTTCTTGAGAAATTCGCTGAATTTTCGAAGAAAATAGAGTACATGAGACATAACATCTCCCCTGACGGGTAACTAAATTAGCGAGTTTTTCCTTATCTTTTGCAAAAGGCAGAAAAATACCAGAATCTCCATCTATTGATATAATACCGACGACATAAATAAGTATTCCAGGTACTGGCTTGTAGAATAATGCAAACCTACAAACAAAAACGTGCTGCTGCGTAAAATTTTGCAGGAATTCGTTCGTTTATATGGTTTTGATTCGAGGAATCGAGATTAACACGTTTACCTGAAAGTTGATCGTTTTAAGTGGAATTGGATATGATTAATTGCCTAAAACGGAGACGTAAATGCATATAAACGTCTTATTATCACTTATCAGTCGCTGTTCGAGACTCGAGACTCGAGAGCAAATTCTCGACGCGTGGAAAAATCATTCTCGCGGTAAATAGGGCTTCGGAGGAATTCACGTCGACTCGACCGGACTATCCGATGGCGAAATTTAATAATACGACGGTAATTACGACCAAGGGGGCTACGCGGTGTACTGCAAATTAGGCTGGCCGAATTTGAATGCTTATCGATGCGTCAATTGATATTTAAATTTTTACGTCCTTGTCTCGTTCATGCCACGGCAGCTTTTTTTTTTACGGCGGACGTACGACGAAATTCTTGCACGAGTTGTACGAAGCCCTCGGGCCGAATACTATCGGTCCCGGACGATGCGATGTGGAAGCGTTGGTACGGGATGCAGCGAGCTCATTCAAGATCTGCTGTGTAAGTTGATCGCCGTATGTTCGCGGATTGCAAACGTGGGCGACTCTCATACTCACCTACCGATTGATCTGCGTTCTCGTTCGGTATACGAGTAATTTTTTTTTCCTTCCCATCTACATACGCGATGATCGCGCCAACATCTGTGCAAACATGTGACTGAATTTTAAAATTTTATATTCGTTTACCTTGGCACGTCGGCGTCGTATTGATCGCCGTGTAAATGTGTACCAACCAACAGGATCTATCCAAGCTTTTTCCATCTACCTACCCAGCTGCCTCCCGGTACCTACCTATTTGTATTGTGCTCATTTAATATGTAATTATTGTGAAACGACATGCGCGAATATGTATCTAATCGTCGTTCGCGTCCTGCCGGTGCCTTTTCGCTGCGATTTTAACTGTTTTGTGTGCAATTAATGGAACCTCAAGATATGTGCGTTTGGATGATGACCAAGATCACATCGATTATTACCGGTGTCCCTAAAAACAACAAGGAGAATGTGTCTATTTTACCCCGAAATAGTGCGAGAATTGTCCAGGTAAGAAGTAGCCTATCGTTACTGACGCTTTGAAGAGGGTGGGAGGAGAGGGGGTGGGGTTAGATAAAGGCCATGGCAAGGTTGGCGACGTCATCGTTCAGGGTTCTGAAGACTGGTGTAGGCTTGTTTCGTCAAATGCTGACTGAGTCGTGTTGTATTCTAAAAGCTCGTCGGTTGATGATTAAAGATCACGAAGAATGACTGAAGTTCGATTTCAGAGTTGCGATTGTTTACATCTTCGGAGAGTGAAATGTTTCACCAAAGTTCCAATTTTATTTTTTGTGAATTACTTGCGATGCTTAATATATTTCGTAAATTTTAAAAATCAGACTTGTTTTTTTCCCCAAGTTTTTATGAATTTTTTTTCGATTTATAAATATTTTTGGCTGGAAAGAGGGTCAAATGTCCATTTACCTATCTATTAACAATTTTTGCAAAAAAATTTGGAAGAAAAAAATATTGAGCGAAAATCGTTATCAACCTGACTTTATCACTGAAATATCAGAATTTGACTTTTTTTTTGAAATATCTGCCAGATTTTGAGAAAAATTATTCATTTTAATTTTTGAATTGATTTAAATCTCAAAATTTTAAATCGTTTTTAATATTATTCATAATATTTTACTGAAATATCATACATGTATTTTGAGATATTTTTCAATGTTTCAAAGAAATTTTTCAAAGGACTTCTCATTTTGAAATATCATATTTTGATGTAAGAAGTTTTAATTTTTTGAAATTTCTTTATTGACTTTTTTTTTTGAAATTTCTTACCTGTTTTTATGATTCTCAAAATTTCAATTTTTTATCCTTTTCACAAGTTGAGTATTTTTCTCTTCGGAAAATTTTTCATAAAATAAATTGGAAAAAAAGTTCCTCGTCGATTTTGCTTCAATTGAAATATATGAATATGATAGATATCGACTTGAAACAAACCCAGGCATGATTTTTAGGTCCCTAGGTCATCTTGGAGAAGATTGTACGAGTAGATTCTTAAAATGGCGTCATTCAGGTATTTTAAAAGAAAATTTAAAGAAGGGGAAATCATGAACAAATTTGGCTTAATGCAGGTTGATGGTGTATCTAGGTGTCATTGATGACATTCTGCTGGAAAAAAATTTTTCGACCGGAAATAACTCATTCAAGAGGGGAAGATAAGCGAAAAAATTGGATTTTTGCTTTTTTGAAGACGACCGTCTGAAAGAGATTACCAAAATGGCCGTTAGAAAAGTTGAAATGCCCATCAATTCCATAGATTACCCTTTGTACTGTCTACTTTGCCTGCAAGTTTGAAAAATGTCGGTTGAAATCTGCCAAAATATGAATTTTTAACGAAAATCGACGTTTAACGCCCCCAAAAAGGATTAGGGATGAGATATCGAGCTAATGGAGGTTTCAGACCATAGGACCCAACTTCCAATGGATAATTTCAAATTCGATGCTGGGGCCAAATCATCCCTATAAACCAGGCTATGCTCTTTAATGAAAATTGATTAAATTATGCCAAATGATTCTTTACCTATGTTGCTCTTTTGAGCACTTCAATTGAAATTTATGACAGACTCCTCTCTCCCAAAAAACACGATGCTAAAACTTTTTAGCATAGGAAACGCTTAAACCTGGAAAAAAGTCACGAAATTCTGTATCGCTGACTTTTAGACATTTTGTCAGACTTTTTCTGAATTGGAAAAATTTTCAGATTTCCACTGACTTTTTGCACTTGAAAAATTTCATAGGTAATGCTTACTTGTAGACATTTTATCAAACTCAACGTTTGAACATTATGTCAGACCTTTTTTGGAATTGGAAAAATTTTCAGATTTACATTGACTTTGCGACATTATGTCAAACTTTTTTGGACTTAAAATTTTTCAAAAAAATTCAAATCAGACATGAAATTCAATGAGCAAAAGCATATCCTATGTTTTATAGTTTCATGGGCAGTATGGAAATTACGGGGACTTTTTTATTTGAGAATATGAAAGAAAAGGGATTGAAAAAAGTAAAATTTTCATTTCGAGGATTTCGTTGGACATGGTTGGATTTTTTTCTGACTTGTCGAGAGGCTTCAGGAACAGCTACAATAGCTATTTGAATGCCTAATGATTTTAGCCAGGACATTTTTTCGATTTGAAAACTTCCATTTTTATACATTTTATAATTTTTTTGAAATGGATTCATTTCTATTAGGTATTTATTCATTTTTTTATTCATTTTACGATTTTTTAGTGCTTTGAAGGTTTAATTTTCTAAATATATCTGACTCCGAACCTCCCCCCTCCCATATCCTTAACACGTTCTGTTCTTAAAATAAGAATCTTTTATTGTTATAAATATGTTGCGTTCTTCGTTTCTTTATAAATCAGTTTTATTGTTTGGATTTCTTCTTTCTGCCGTCTGAGTTTTCTTCAACTCAGCTTAAAGGATTTTCTTGTTTCAATTTCGTGTGTTTGTCTTGCTTTGTACAGTTTTAGTTCTAATTTTATTCGTCCAGCTGAAAAAAAAGATACCAGCACCTAAATTGAGAATTGAATGTCGTGGACAAATATTCAGGTCGAATGCGATTCAAATTCGTATTTTCTTTCTTTTTTTCCTTCTTAACTAACTTTTAAACAAACAGAATATGTCAGTGGCAGAATAAATTCAATACTCAAGGGAGTATTTTTCTGTTATCTTGTTTTTCTTCGTTTATTTATACGTAAACCTCGTTCTTCGCTGTTTCTCGGTGTGGAAAAGGGGGTTTTCCTGGTACTGAGGAAGAAATACAAACGTATAGATACTTTATACCAAGTTGGTGTTGTTCGAAATTCATAAGCAATTAGCTCGTACGAGTATTTTGCTGTTTGTTGCATCAATGTTGAATAAAAATTTTAGCAATTCCATGTAAAACAGTGGGCTATTTCCTGCTACATTTATTTACAAATATTTCTAGTTCATCGTAGACGTCATCTTATTGCTTTCGTGCGTACGTAGCCGAAAGTCTTCGTATAATAATCGCAAATGTAACTATATAAATATAGATGATAAAGAATTCCCCGACTCGATAAATGGATTATATTATTGTATTAAAATTCGTCGTATACGTAAAAAAATACGTACTTGATGATAAAATGAATAACGAATAATAAACAAAAATCTTTCTCCGAAACATTCATACGTAAATGCTAGCTACCCATGGGTTAATACACATTCGTATACAATGGTTATTATCCTGCGGCCAAATTCAAAGACGTAGATACGTGGGAAATTTTCGACTAAATTTACACCTAATAAATACGATAGGTATTCGGAAATCATACAGTTGGGCCATTCAAATTCACGTGTTACTTTCCTTGGAATACTAAACAACGAAAATACTCGCCGTATTTTCATTCATCGACGAAAAAAAATACGAGAGAAAAAAAGGTCAAGGATGCTTGTTTCGGTGTTTGTTTTTTTTTGGGGGGGGGGGG
>FIZU01045022.1:0-31962 GCA_900064475.1 Pseudococcus longispinus
AGGTGGCACTACCCAAAAATGGCCAAAAACCACGTTTTCTTCGAAAGTTACCCCAGTTTGAAGCCCCTAGCTCCGTCCCCCTTTGAGCTAGAGGTCTAAAATTTTTCATGGTTCGTCCCCATATAAATATGAACCACCCCCTTGAATTTGGTCAAAATCTGAGGTATGTTTTTTTTCGCGCTCCACCCTAATATACATATATACAGCTGATGTTCTGTAAATAACACTTTATCTGTTTACTTCCAAGTAAATGAGGGATGTTGTCGGTTAGTATCGTTTATTAGAAGAAATGTTCCTTGCTTCCTCCTCATTCAGATTTATGAAGCTTCATGTTTGAAAAAAAATCCAAAATGTCTGGGCAATTCGAAAAAAATTAAACAACGAATCTTTTTATTTTATTTAAATTTTCCATGTATGTTTGACTACTTTCTGAAACTCTCAGTCAAATAGTTGAGGTTTCTTTCAAATGTGCACTGGTAAAATAAAAAAAGTGAAAACTATAAATTCTTGTATAGCAGAAAAATTTTCTAAATGAAAATCATACAAAAATTAAATCTAATACTATAAATTGAGCAAAACTTCGAATATATACAGAAAAATAAAATACTTACCTAGTTTAATTTCACCGGATAGGTATCTTTCGTGAAATTCAGCAAAAAAAAAATTGTTGGGTAAACTACGTAGTAGATAAAACTTCAAGAACTCAAATATTTTACTGAAACATGAGGCGAAAATAACAGATTTAAGAAATTGTCAAATCGAAACTTTACGGTGAACTTTTCGACTGGAATATGCGGATTTTTCGATTGAACTAAGGGCTTGAAAAAGGGGGTGGACCGAAACAGAGATGTCAGGAAACTAATTGCGGTAAGTTACCCGGAAACTTACCGGTAAGTGACTGGTAAGTTACCTGAGTATAAATTTCCATGCGAGAACTTATATGGTAACTTATGAAATTTCACCATTTTTTACCACTTTTTCGTCATAAAAGCTTGAAAATTGCTAAAAATTACAATTATTTGGTACATTTTCTTAGAAATCATTGATAAGTAACTGAAGTTCTCGGTAAGTTACCAAAAAATAAATTACCGGTAACTTGACATCTCTTGACCAAAAGATGCAAATGGAGCTGTTTTCCTGCCAAAATAGAAAAATTGCATTTTTGTCAGATAAATTACTTGAGAAAAAGTAACAAAAGTGATGACCTTTTGGCTTTGATTTGCTTTGTGGATGGAGAGTGGGGGAGGGGGGGGGGGTGTACCATAAAATTTTGTTACCCAGGATGACGCTTTGGACTTGTAGAACTTCAGAATACCTAACATTGTGAAAATAGTGAAAATTTTCATAAACATCTTAAATATAATTACGTATAGGTAAATTTCTCAAAAAATCATAAAAATTGATAAAAATGTTGAAAAAACGTAAAAAAATTCATAAAAAATTAGCGCAAAAATTGTAAAAATTATCAAAAAACTATTAAAATTGGTGAAAATATCGTCAAAATGGCCAAGAGATTATGAAAACTGTCGAAAATCTTGTACAAATTGCTAAAATTTTCATAAAAATCTTTTGAAATATGTATTTCAAAATATGATTACAAAACATGAAAATTATCGAAATTTTCACAAAAATAAGAATGTTGGAAATCTCGTAAAAGTTGTTCAAATTTCAAAAATTGCTAGAAAATCTCTTAAAAATTGTTGAAATTTTACAAAAATTATTTGAAGTGCCTAGGTGTGAAAAAAATGATTAAAAAATCATGAAAACTGACAAAACTCTCGTAAAAATTGTCAAAATTTTCATAAAAATCATTTAAAGTACATATAACAAAAAAATCAAAAAATGTCATGAAAACTGTTGAAAGTTTCGTAAAAATTGTTAAAATTTTCATAAGAATCATTTGAAATATGAAAAATATCATCGTAAAAACTGTCGAAAATCTCGTAAAAATTGCCAAAATTTTCAAAAAACTCGTTTGAAGTATTGAAAAAATGTTCTAAAAATCATGAAAATCGTTGAAAACCTCGTAAAAATTGTTGAAATTTTAACAGAAATGAGTTGAAATATGAAACAAAAATTGTATAATAATCATGAAAACTGTAGAAAGTCTTGTAAAATTTTTTAAAATTTTCATAAAAATCGTTTGAAATGAAAAAAATGATCAATCTTGAAAATGACCAAAAATGTTCTCAAAATTGTTGAAGTTTTCATAGAAATTGGTAAAAAATTGTCAAGCAAGTTGAAAAAATCATGAAATCCGTCGAAAATCTCGTATACAAATAAAGTGCTAGAAACTGTTCGTGGTTTTTTTTTACCTTTTTTGTTTTTTTTTACTGATTTCCACCACTTTTTCAATATTTTCCTACGATTTTTAGGAATATTTCACAATTTTTTCGTGACTCCTGTTTAACGAAGTTTTCACTAATTTTTATGAGTATTTAAGAAATTTTAAAATAATTTTCGACAATTTTAATGATTTCTTACAGTTTTTATGAAAATTTTTTTACATTCTGTTCTTAAAAATGAAGGTGTGCGATTTTGAAGGAAATCGCATATTTCAAGAAGTTACCTCAACAGTAGGTATGAATCATAAAAAATAAAAATGATTAAAATTCAGCCAAAAAAAAAAAATTGAAAAATTATGAAAATTTAGCAAATAACTGTACTCTTTGAATGTTTTTCAATTAATATTCTATCTGAGTCATATATTACTGAAAATTTATATTGATTAAGCTCTCATTTCGTTTGTAAATTATCCTCAAGTCAAGAGTATTCGAGAGGTTCTCATTAATCCATCACACCCCCACATCTGATGAAATTTTTTTCGACTATTGTGAATTGTTTTTCAGTCATTCCTCAAAAATTCTACTTCTCTATGATTTTTTAATACATCTTTGTGAATTTATAAGAGATCTTTTTACTCGTATGTTCCACCACTCACATGGAATAAATTTCACATTCTGATGATTTTTTTCACGTATCTAAAAATAAAATTTTGAATTTGCTGTACGCATTTTTCCTCTTTCAAGACAAATATCGTCATTATACTCAGGGCCAGTGTCCTGCTTCTCCACACGTGTCTATAGTCTCGAGGTATACGCACAATACGCAGCCAAATTGGCAACATATCGATCAAACAGAATCAAAATTAATTTCCTCCACGCATTTATTTTCGTATAAATTAATAACAATGGAAAATTAATTCTTTTTGAAAACTTTTCAACCGCTATCAACATTGTCATTGTTATTATAAATCAACATCGATTGCAAACATTCACCTATCATACATGTCACACGAACATCGAAACTCCTCGAACCCCGAATCGATAAAAAAATTATCTAATTGATTTTTTTTTCAATATGAACTCAGCTTACTCGAAAAATCAAGTACCGGATGTGTTTTGCGTCGCATGTATTTTAATTCGATTACGTAATAGGGCATTATAAGGAGACGAGGTGCGTACTCGTTGATAAATAAAATTGAGGACAAAAACCTTAATTCGGCGTGTTATTGGGGAATAGGGAAAAGGGGAGGTATAGAAGAGAAAAACAAAATAGGCGGCGACGTGGCAATGTTTACAAAATCAGAATTTATCTCGAGATAATTTCCGTCCATGCGAAGTGCACACGTGTCACGTGAACTTATTATTACTGGCAGCATATTATCAACTCTGAATGGCTGTGTCGTGAAAAAGGCTATTCGATGGAGTGCTTTAAAGCTGTGTTGTTAACATTATTCTATCGAGTGTGAGTTTCATTTCGAGTAATAAAAAAGTCATCTGTGTGGGGTGAAATTTTTAGTATTCGTTTCTGGGAAATTAAAAGTATGAATCTGTTCAAATTTAATCAACACTTTCTTTAATCGTTCTACGAATTGGTTTCACGAGATTCGAAATTTCTAACCGAGTTTATGATCTGTTTATCGAGTAATTCTCCAATTTTTGGAATTCAAACTTTTCGAGAATCGTTTATTCGTTTGGAAAACTACGTTGGTAATTTATTTGGTAGACAAGTGAAAAAAAAACGATCATTATAGCAACATAGTGAAAATTACGTCGTCAAGTTTACAATGTTAACCTACTTTCTTCTTTTTCCATTTTGTTGGTAATTAAAAAGAATGAAAAAATTTTAAGTACGAGCCAAACGAGTCGAAACTGGTAAATCTTTAGCAACGAGAAGGTAAAATATCTGCGTCGAAATTTTCTTACAATGAAAATTTTTAATGAATTTTGAAACGAGTTCGAATCGGTTATTTACTCTGAATACGTTAAATTTAGCGAAACGAATTTTTCGACGAGTTTTTTCACACGTGTATTTATTGGTAATTTATCTCATTTTGGTGAAGAAAAAAAAGAACCTACCGAGACGATAATTTATGAAACGAAGCAAAATCAGCGGTTAGCGTTCCGCATGAAAACTTTCCATTGGACGAAGAAACGCCACGCTAAACATTTAAAACGGACTTTCAAACACGGTGAAGAGGGGGGAGGCGAAAAGTGAAAAAAAACAAACTGTTTTTTTTTATGAATGAGAGGTAATGACGTAAAGGAAGTTTGATATCGAAATGCAAGTTTGTGGGCAATGAAAGATGCGTAGGAGTGTAAAATAATCAAAGGGCAAATGGTCGATAATGTCGGTCTTTTTATCCGGCCCAGTTCATTAAATCTGGTCGTAATCATGCCATAGAATCGTGCTCGGTTTGGTTTTTTCGCCAGTTTGGGTCGAGACTCGAGAGTCTGGTGTAACGGAAATACGAACAGGTTTGCTACCCTACCTCTATGTTTTTTTCAAAGTCCATTTCCTTTCTGATAGATATTCTCGCGATGCAAATTATGATTAATGCGATGGGCTGGACGATGATCACTTTAGCCGAAACTTATGACCTCTTAATGGGCTGCGCTCGACTGGGTTTTTATTTTGCTGCGACTGAAATTGCCTCGGTTCATAATTCGGCTATATCGCGAGTAAATATTTACCTCTGATTGTTTTCAACTCGAGATTCGAGATTTTGTGTACATTGAAGATATATTCGTCGTGTAACTAAATTGCCCATTGAGAATAAGAGACTCTCGAAGAGATGGAATTTTTTAAGGATAATTTTTTTACATTAGATAAACTCTATGTTGACTTTGGGTCTTTGCTCTTCGGGGTTGGAAAAAAAATTCCAAGGTGACCTGGTTTCTTTCTCTTGTGATGAGTGTACTCGTGATAATTTCACGTTCGCGTCATTCAAAGTCAAACTCCTCGACGCAATTCCACGTGTTTTTCATTTCACTCCCATGTGCATTTTTTCGAGAGAAAAATGCGATGTTGCGGAGAAGATGAAGATACTCGTGAAATGAGCTTGCCTTATATACGTGTACGTTTGATTTAAACAAATCACCTGTATACGTTGGACTTGTGTTTTTTCCATTACTTTGGTGTAGTATATATCGCGATGGCGAGGAAAAGAGGCAGGGGGTATTGAAGCTGTCAAATATTGGCTTGAATTGTACGTTGGTATCTTGTACGGAAGTAAAACGTTTATCTTCGTGGTTATAAATGGCTTTTGGTCTTATTTAGTGGCAGATATAACGGTGCATGATTTTACCGGAGAAAGAATCTTTGGAGTTGGTAAATAGGTGTACGGTTCGGGAGATTAGTAGAGTTAGATGAGCTCCAAAATATTGAGTTAGCTATTGTAAAAAGGTGCTCGAGATGTTCTAAAATCGTCAACACTTTACATTTTTGCAATAAAGCAAGCAAGAGAACGTCAATGAAGAAAAGTAGACTACCAGACTCGAATATCTCGATGAACTATTGATCTCTCTTGTTGATATGATCAGCTATTATGATGAAATGATGGTAAATCTCATCAGTTCTTTGTAAAGAGCTAATTCTTGAAAATGTTTCAAGAGCACACCTTACAATCAGTTTCTTAGTAAATAGATAATTTTTGAAAATCATTTTACAAGATACAGTTGAACTGAAAAATAAACTTTTCTCAATTTTTTTGAAAAAGTTTTTCACTTTTAATGCAAATTTTATTTTTCCAAATCGAAGTCAAGTATACTTTGCCATGGGAGGAGGAAAACTGCCTTCATATTTCCTAAGTCCTACCCTGGATTTCAAAAATTATTGAGTGTGCTGAATACATTTTCGAAAGTCAAAATTGTAATTTAAAATGACAGATGAATTTTTAGACTTGGAAAATTTTGATAAGTATAGTGAAAAAAAGTAGTAAAAAGTAATAGTTTTTGCAAAATTTTTAAGGATTTCTGAAAAATTGTATTAAAACCACAGAAAGTGTTGTAAAATTTGTTGTCTGAAACCTAATTTTTTTTTAATCTCATAAAAATACTTATTTGAAATTGTTGTAAAAGTAGTGGAAAAAGTTAACAAACAGGTTAAAAATGTTGCCAAAATAATGAAAAATTTCATGAAAATCATTGAAAATGCTGCAAAAGTTGTAAAAAAGTCGTCACAATGATGTGAAAACAGTTGAAAAATCGTTAAAAATTATTGAAAATTTACAAACCGGGAGAAAAAGTCGTCACAAGTGCGATATGTTGCATGATTTTTATAAATTTTTCGACAGTTTTTAAAACACTTCAGGCATTTTTGACGACTTTTTCACAACTATTGCTACATTTTCAATAATTTTTACGAAATTTTTGATCACCTTTAGAAGTTTTTATGCCTTTTTAACAACTTTTTCATAACTTTTTCAATGGTTTTTATGAAATTTTTGACTTTTTTTACAACTTTTCAGACATTTGTGACGATTTTATGTACAATTCTTGTGACATTTTCAATGATTTTTACAGAATTTTTGCCCCCTTTTTTTTACGAAGTTTCGGATATTTTTACGACTTTTACAGCAACTTTTAGGATTTTAATGCAATTTTTGATCACGTTTACCATTTTTTTATGCATTTTTAACGACTTTTTCCCAACTTTTGTTATATTTTCAATGATTTTTACAAAATTTGTGACGATCTATTTTTACAACCGTTTCGAAGGTTTTAATGAAATTTTTACAGATTTTCAGATCATTTTGATGATTTTTCACAGCTTTTGCAGCATTTTCAATGATTTTTACGAAATTGTTGACATATTTTACAACCTTATTTTTAACGACTTGGGTTTTGCAATTTTTTCAATACTTTTATTACAATTTCAGGGGTTTTAATCGAATTCTTGAGCATTTTTACTACTTTTCAGATATTTTTAATGATTTTTCCAACTTTTTTGCAACATTTTCAATGTGTTTTAGACATTTTCGACGACTCTTTACAACTTTTGCACTTTTTCACTGATTTTCACTCTTTTTACATTTTCAAGGATTTTTACGAAATTTTTGACAAGTTTTACTACTTTTCACACATTTTTGACTACATTTTTCACACATTTTACAGTAATTTCAAAAGAAATTTCCGAGTACCATTTTTACAACTTTTTATGCATTTTAAAGATTTTTTTACAACTTTGAGATTTTGCAATATTACATTGATTTTTACTCAATTTTTGACTTTTTTTTACAACATTTCAATAATTTTTTTAGACAATTTAGACAACTTGATGTACCTCTTAAACAATCTCTTAAATTTTCTTAGACTAAAAAGTCATTCAGGGTCACAAAAAATTAGTCTTCGAAAAATTTGTAAAAATTGAGTAAAAATTCAATTTTTCAAATATTGAAATAAAATAAAAAGAACAGAAAAATTGTCCAAAATGCCCAGAAAAGTCGCTAAAATTACATGAAAATTGTTTCTTTTCATCTTAAAAGTATTCAAAATAATTTTGAAATCATTCTAAAAATTACAAAATTTTTTCAAAATCATATCAAAATTATTTCAAGTTTTTTTAAAATGATTTTTAAGAGACTTTGTTAACGTCATTTTAAGCAATTTTTGCTTCGTTTCAACTTTTTTTTCGATATTTTCAACATTTTACGTGAATTATTTTCTATTTTTTCAACAAATTCTGTTATGCTTACAATATCAAATTTTGTAGTAAGTATTTGAACACAACATGCTTTGATGTAAATTAGATACATCAGATTAATTTTTATGATATTTTCAAAAATTTTCATTCAATTTTTTTACATGAATTTTTAGATAAGGGGTTTACTTCTTTTTCATAAATTTTAGTGAACATTATCAGATTTTCATTCAAATTTCAATTTTATAGAATGTATTTTATACCTAGGGGTTTTATTCGATTTCGAAAATTTGAAATTACTTCTCATGATATGACCTTTTTCAAAATTCTGGTTCTGGTGATATTTTGACACCATTTTCACAATAAATTGACAGATTTGCGAATCTGTTGAAGAACAATTCGTGCCAATTTCTTGCAACCATTTCTTCATTTCGTTTTAAAGTTGAAAAATTGAAACCCCCGATGAAATAATTCATCCACCTTTCTTCAAGAATCCACCCCTTTGTAAAAATAATACCGCTTCGTTAAAATCTAAAAACCACAACTTGTTTATTCTTCAGCAATGTACTCATTTTGCGGATAATTCTCTACAAACAATCTGAATTCGCACATTGCCTCGTCGCCAAGAATGCGAGGAAGAGCATTCCACATCCGTCCAATCCTACTGAACAAGTTTTAGCAAATTCTCTGGCAACACGTACTGTTCATAGAATCACAATACGTTGTGCTCGTGTCAGGAACGAGATTCCATAAAACATTTAAACAATCAAATTCCTTTATCCATCTCTCAGCATAAATAACGAATTCCACGATCAGCTATCACTTGGCAGTATTCTCGAGGAATCTATAAAAATTATACACAAAAATCGCCCTCGACTCGAAACATTCCCATTCGAAGGGCAAAAAATCAACGTTAAATTTCTCCTTCGCAATAAAAAAAAAACTTTGTATAATTGCACATCTGTAATAAAGAATCATCAATCGAGAGTTAAACCCCATTTGTACATCCGAACGTAGCATAAATTAGCAATTATCAAAATCGTTAACTGTTTGTATACGCCCAAGAGTTTTTTTTTCATCGGTAAACGATCAACCAACGCGTAAATTTCAATTTATATGGAGCAATTTTTCTTATTAACGGTAATGTTGAAACGGTGTCGTTTTACAAAAGCTCTCATTAAGGTGATATTTTTAAAACTTCTTTCTAAAATTGAATAATTCCTTCACCCCCGTCACGCTCGCTATTAAAAGCTTCGATAAAATTAGACGCTATAATTTAAATTAGTTCCTCGAATACGTTTCATTCGAGGGAGAAAAAAAGTAGTCGTCGTAATAACCGAGGGAAAATATTGTTGACATTATTTCACTGGGAAAAAAAGGGTTTTCAAATTTTAATCAAATTACTACCTTTTTTTTCTCGGAATAGCCCAAAAGGAAGAAATTGAAAACAGTCAAACGTGTTTCGTAAATAATAAATTTTCTTTAAAAAAATAAAAATATCTAGAAACGTTTTGAAATTGTTGATAAAGGCGAAAACTAAGTACTATTTATGGAGTGTTTTCGTTAACCTTCGAGGTAAAAGAAATACTTACCTGCGTCGAGTCGTCGAGTCGGTTGGAAAAAATTGAAAATGAAATGAAAAGTAAACGAATTTAATTAACGAAAAATATTTCGAAACGCAATTGTATTTCTAAATTGGATAAAATTCAATTTGCGAAGTAAAAACTCGTTAATTACCTTTGATCTTTTCGAAAAAAACGTAAAAAATATTTCCAACGAGAATTTCATACCGAAGTGTTTGTAAAAACGGACTCGAAATTGTCAAAATGACAACGAGGGGCTGATTCGCGCCAGCATGAAACGAACGAAACTTCTTGATTGTTTTGAAAAGCGCCTTACAAATAAATTCCTTTGATTGTGAGTAGATTTCTTGTTGTTTTATCTGCTTTCTAAATAAACTGCTTTAATTAATTATTCTCAGCGAGTTCCACCTTTGATAAGCCAACATCTGCCGAACCATTCAAAAGATAAATAACTACGCGATAAAATTTTAATTAAAATTTCGCACTTGCGATTTTTTCCCATTTAATTTAGGCGTCGTCTGATAAATTACTTGGGAAATTGCGAATGTGAAGAATGACTAACTTTGGGAATTATTTTGCCCAAGAGGGTGGAATTTCATGGTAACGTAATGTTACTAACGTTTGTATATTTTCCTCGGTGGTAATTTTTCACCATGATTTGATAATGAGATAAAGTTTTTAAAAGGGTATTGAAAGATGTATTAGCATAATATTGGAATTCGGTCTGCTTTGGTTTTGGTTACCGGATGCGAGATTCGATGAATTACGTAACAGATTAAATCCAGTCCACATACCTATTCGTATTCCTAATCGAGTCGGCAGATCTTTGAAAAAGAAGCCACGTTGAAAGTACGACGTAGGTATATTCGAGACGAAGGGGAAGTAAGTGAAATAATTGATTTGAATTTAAATTGAAATGAAATTAAAAAAAATGACAAGTACATGACACAGATGAAGAGTTAATGTAACGGTAAGACTCGTGAATGATATAACGTGAAATCATGTTGCGGTGTAAGCCAACAATCTATGTTATAACGGCGCGGCGTAGTAATATCAATTCAACCGGAAGGTAGTGTAAAGGGTAAGATTACACATTGTATGACGTTTGTGTTGATGATGCGAAGGTGAATGGAGACGTGTTGAATCGACGAAGATAGTGAATGAAACAATTATCGATTGATTTGTAAGTGATATTCGTGCAGATGTCGTTCTGACGAGTCGAGAGGTTAGACTAAAAAATATCCAACCTCTTTCCCCTTTCTTATATTATTGTCTTGAAGTGGAAGAAAGTTGTAGCCAAGATAACTAGGTACATGAATCATAGCCCAGAAGTGAGTTGTGAGTCATTTCCACTGCCAGGTGATGTAAAATTCATGAAATTGAAATAATGACTGAATTGTTGTGCTATGCAGGTTTTTTGAGAAGATAATTTTTTTTTGTTTTAAAATGGGCACGTTTTTAAGACAGGATATGCTTTTGCTATGAGTAATTTCGCGAAAAAACTGAAGAAATTTCGTGACGATGATTTTTAGACATTTTGTCAAACTTTTTTGGACTTTGAAAAATTTTTAAATTTCCATTGACTTCTTGAACTTGGAAAATTTCAGAGGTAATGCTGACTTTTAGACATTTTGTTAAACAAACAATTTAGACTTTATAATTTGAAAAATGCCAAGAAAATTTCAAATATCAAGTCTTTATGGATTTGAAAAATTCAATGAGCGAAAGCATATCCTATGTTTTATAGTTTCATGGGTAATATGGAAATGGCAGAGACTTTTTTGGTCATGGTGCTTAAATATTTTTTGAAATTTCTACCATCAAATCACGAAAATCGTCAAAAATGTTGCTAATATTGCCTAATTATTGATAAATATCACTGAAAAAATTGTAAAAATATTCCAAGAATAAGAATCATGAAAATCGGCAAAAAATTTGCCGCAATTGCTGAAATTGTGATTTAGGTACTCGTAGTAGGTGCTTGGTAAGGTACATAAAAAAAGAACGTGAAAACGCAGCTTCTTAATGTCAACAATTTCGATTCAACAATTTTTTTTGCTCTTTTCATAACTTTTTCATATTACTCGTATTTTGAATTGGTTTCACGATAATTCGTACCTTTTGGTTTTTTTTCAGACGCAGGACCCGAAAAATAAATCTATGATTTGAAAACTTTCCCTTTCGTGGGAAAACTTTCTATAATTTTTTCGTTGTTTTCATTTTTTGAATGAATTGAAAATATTATTTTTTTTCTTCTAAATTTGTTTT
Source organism: Pseudococcus longispinus (assembly GCA_900064475.1). Classification (NCBI taxonomy): domain Eukaryota; kingdom Metazoa; phylum Arthropoda; class Insecta; order Hemiptera; family Pseudococcidae; genus Pseudococcus; species Pseudococcus longispinus. The sequence goes on from FIZU01045022.1 coordinate 11,775, forward strand.
CTTAAAAAAAATTAAGATGAAAAAGTTCTCTAATGGCTTCAGAAAAAAAACAGCAAAAATTACGGATCAATATTATACTTGACCTGACAGAAAAATCCCTCTCAATGCATTGCTTCGAAATTTCAAATTATGAAAAATTTCAAGTTCGATGTTTAGGAATTCTCTTCAAAAAAGCACATAATGCAACATTGAAGTAAAATAAGGTGCTTTAGATTTAAATTCAGCTCATTTTATGTCATTTTACGGCTCAATATTCCCACCATCGAAAAAATGTTTTTCTTAATTTGGTCAAATTCGTAGATTCGATATCAGCAAAATGAATGCAAACACGATACGATTATTTATTTCTATTGCCAAAAAATCAAACTTATCGCGGTATCAATTTCAACGACAGTGAATAGTGACACAGTTTACCATCCATGTGCTTCGATTTGACTTGGACTATCGACGCAAACAATAATTCATGTATGAAGGTTACTTTACGTAGCCTAAGTGAATTCTACTTCGAGTTCGAGCTTCGACGTTGTGATAAATACGAACCATGTTACATTTTACGGCGCAATGGTACTAATTACCAAGTTGTGCTCTTCCCGCGATGGATTTCGATGCATTGTTTATTTGTTCTGTACGTTCGTACATACGTATGAACATGTGGTGGTGAACTTTGTATGGGAGATGATGATTTGTACGATGATAATTTTCAGATGTGTTGTAGTGGGTGCTCGTATAGTGAATATAAACTATCGACTATTATCCCACGCCACAATATCAATCGTCATGTGAGGAAATGGGTTTTTAAAATCGAACATTTTTTCGTTACCGGATCAAGTGGGCTTGAGGAATTTGAATTTTGAATATTTAATTATGATATGTGGTTTCAACGAGATTTATGTGGAAGTGTTCAAATTCTCAGATCATCGTACTGTTTTTTCCATTCTTTGTGGAATGCAATTTTTGAAATTCTTGATATACTCGTATTTTATTATTCGCTAATTTTAGCTGATTTTCGAAAATCGAAAAATCAGCTATTGAAATTGGCATGATGGTTTATCTAATTTTTTGTCTAGACGATGAGTCTCGTAATAATTTACCAAATAAGCTGAAATTTTTATAAAAGGTCAAGTGCTACTGGGAATAGAGCCTATTTAATTTGAGAAAAATCGGTGAACCAGTTCTCGAGTTATTCGCCGATTAAAATTTTCAAATTTCTCTGGCGCCTTGAATAAAGCATTTACGTGAAATTTGTAAATAACCTTTTTAATAGCATTTGAAAAGGTGCATAAAAAAGGTGATATACTATTTTCATTTTGGTGAACCGGTTCTCGAGATATTCGCTACGACAGTTTGCTTCTTTCTAAAATTCAAACGAAGTGAAATTTTTATGAATATTGAAAACTTATAATAAAACTGATAGTGAGAAAATCAGTTTTTCTAACGCATTTGCTGCGTTAGAGTTTTTTTCTTGTAAAAGTAGATTGAAAATTTGTGAGAAAAAATATTCGTGGCTAAAAAAAAACAGCTGAAATTCCCTTTCTTTCTTTTGTGCTTCGAAATCTATTCTGTTATCTATACTTCCTTATAATAATCAACTACCCGAAAATAACCGATAACTTTCTTTCTGCAATCGTTCCGCAGTAAATTGCCCAATCGTGATTTTTATTACGATCGAATTTGATTAATTTTTTTTCACGAATAAAAAATTGCATCCGCTTGCAAAATTACCTACATTATTGTATGTTAACACTTTCACTATTTGCTAACTAAAATATAGAGATCGGATATCGCATAGGTACGCAGTTTAAGTGAAACCACACTCCGCTATCCACTCGTACATAATTTTTTTCCTGCAAAAAGCTGATATTACCAACTTGAAGTCTGATTACATCAGCGTTTGGTAATGATTAATTTTTTGTAGACGTCGTTATTCAATGCGACCGTGAACTTGTATGTTTGCGTTATCAAAAGTGGTAGTTGTTGTATTTGTAGTATATGGTCAATAAACATAATAGTGGTTACTAAGCATAGGTATGTAGTGATACCTATATTACCGATACAATAATATTTTTCAAACGTCGAATCAGTAAGGTAAAAAAACAAACTACGTTGTTGGAAAAAAAATACTACTTGGAAGGTTAATTAGTTTTTGGACACCCTGTGGTTGAAAATTTTACCCACCATTCGTATTCGTATGTTTAGGCATTTATGGATAAAAATGATGATTTTTAATGTCTTTGGACTAGACTTTCGTACGAATAGAAGCTGGAAGTTTCCGCCGGAAATCTAACGATATTTTTTGGTTTGTTTAGCCAATGATTAATTTATCATCATTAAAAATTCATTAATAAATTGTCCTTCTTATTTATAATACGAAACTACAAACATGGTCGAGTTAAATTACTACCTTTGTGAATGAAAAATTGAAACGTAGTATGCTGAGGTCTGAGGTATCAACTTGTTGACCATTTCTATCTTCAAATTATTGCGTTCCAATGTCACATTTGTATAGATTCTTTTACGTAAGCGAATAATCTTTATTCTAAGTATATTTTTTATTCGTCTCGTGAGTTTTGGTAAAAAAAAAAACAAATTCAAAAGTTATTGTCGACTCGAGTCAAGTTAAACGAAACTTTAGTATAATGATAGTGTGTGGGTGACACGAGGGTATACAAAACGAACGGTTAAATATTTAGAAAACAACACGTTAAGTTGAGAAAAACTTTAAATGCTGAAGATTGAAATTATCTCACTAAGAATAGGACCTTATAACTAACGAAAACAATTTCGCAGGGTAACATGAGAAGTAAATACAGAAGGGTAAGGGTAACTACCTTTTTATCGTGTTTCCTCTAAGTACAAAAAGCATTAAGTATGCGAAACGAAGGCGAACTCGAGGAAAAGGAAAAACATTAATTGTGGCGAATGTTTTTGTTTTTCCGCGGTAGTTAGAGACATTGTAAAATGAAGGTGTATAATAATGTGGTAAAAAATTTTACGATTCTGAATTGGTCGCATTTTTTAAACATTTTTACTACTTTACTAATGATTTAAGTGTTTTTAAATGTAAATTACCTACGTGATTGTATGGAAATTGGCGAATTATTCGCGAAAATTTAATTAGGTAGAATGAGTAATTTTATGACTTTTTTGCAGGTAGTTAATTATTAGGTGAATAACGGTAGATTGTTTTTTTGGGGAAATTTTGCGATTTTGAAGCTGATTCGGATTTTTTTCGGGTCGATTTTTTTGTATTTTTTAATTAAGTCGATTTTTTTGATACGTGCTTTGTTTTGTTTTTGTATCGAGAATCGAGATAACTCGGAAAATATATTTTTTCCACGGTTTGAAATTGCGAAAACGTACATTTTCGAATAAATTTTTCTCTTAATTGATACTTGAACATGGGATCCGTACTGATCAGAGTAAAGCTAAAGTTTTCTTTCAGAGGAGAAGCTTCTAAATCTTTGATACGTTTTTGAATTTACCTATGAAATAATTATTCAATCTTGAAATTTTTTCTTTTTTAATCCTTTCTCTGACCTTTTGACTAAAATACTTCGCTCAATTTCTTGATTTTAACAAAATATCAAAAAATGTGTTTCATTTCATTAAGAAGTGAATGCAAGTAGACTTCATTTTTCTGTTATTCCTGTAACTTTTAAAAATGTTTGTCAGACAAAATTTATTGTTTCGTCATTTCGCCGAAATTTTGTCAAAATGTCATTTCTTTCTTTTTTTTAGTCTTTGATTTCCTTTTGGTAATTTTTTTGGATTGACACCCCCCCCCCCCCCCCCCCCCCCCCCCCCCCCCCCCCCCCCCCCCCATCCACAATTCACTATGTTGAAAAGGTTATTGAAGGAAAAGATCGAAGTGCTACACTCTGTTCAATGATTATTTTTAATTTTCTGAATCACAATGCTAGATGAATCTGTTTTTCATCACTGATCCCTCCAATGTCTTCTCCTCCCCTCTTCCCCAATCAATAACCGAATCTGGAATCGCTACTTTTTCTCTCTAAAATCGTGAGGTATTTAATAAAAAAAATTGAAAAAATTCTGTTTCAAAATATGATAGTCAACAAAGAGAATTTCAAGCTCTGAAATTTTCATCCCTTGCATTTTTTTCGTATCACCTTTTATTTGACCAGAAAATCCATGTTTATGGGAAATTCACAAAATCGATGGTTTTGAAAATGAATAAAAAAAATTTACACCTTGTAAATTTCCCGTAAACATAGATTTTCTGGCCAAACGAAGGGTTCTACGAAAAAAGTGCGAGGAACAAAAATTGTAGAGTTTGAAATTTTCTTTCTCCTGAGAGCTGATAATTTTTTCCTATGGGGGCTTAGTTTTCGAGATTTTTGCAGTCAAAAGTTCTTTCATTTTTGAAATTATTGATTTTTCGTAAATTTTCCATAAATATGGATTTTTCAGCCTAACTAAGGGTGTTACGAAAAAAAATGCTAGGGATGAAAATTGGCGAGCTTGAAATTCTTTTTCTTCTAAGAGCTATAAGTCTTTTTCCTAAGAGGCTTAATTCTCTAGATTTCTGCAGTCAAAGTGTTATTTTTTTCATTTTCAAAACCATCGACCCTATAAATGGACCACCCTGTATATGCCAGATGATGACAAATGTCACGCGACAGCCTTGTATCTCGTTTTGTTATTTTCATGTCATATGGCTCCTGTCATATACTTACTTTAATTTTTCCATATGTCAATCTTCATATGTCTCATGTTACTCTTCGTGTGTCACATATTGTTATTCAAATGCCACTTGTCACTCATCATTTGTTACGTGCCATTATTTGTGTCATATGATACATGTCATACTTCACTTGTCACATGCCACCCTGTTTCTCACATGTGAGATGTCACTTTTTGTGCCACGTGCTACCATCGCACATAAATTGACACTTGTCATTCTTCGTGTCACGTGACACGTGTTTTACTTTACGTGCCAGATGTCACTCGAAATTGTTAGATGTCACGTATCACTTTGTGTCATATGTAACTCCGGCCATGTCGCATGCCATATGACGCATGTCGAACTTTACTTGCCACATGTCACTTGTCATGTCACATGTCATGTCACATGTCATTCCCAGTGTCACATGTAACATTTTCTGTGCCATAAACTCACAATATGATACATGTCATTATTCACTTTTGTCAATTGTCACTTTTTGCGTCACATATCACGTTCTTTTTGTCATATGCCATCTGCCAAACTTCATTCATCATATGTCACGCGTCATTTTGTCGTTTCACATGTCACTTGCCATGTTACATCTGTTCTTTCTTGTCATTAAAGTATAAGTCATTTCTCATTTTTGTCAACTGTCACTTTTTGTGTCACATGTCACTTTCCTTCTGTCATATGACACATGCCAACTCTTCGTTTTATTATGTCACTTGTCATATCACGTGTTATTTTTCATGTCAAATAATTTTTTTCTTGTTGTTAGAAGTACAAGTCATTTATTATTTTTGTCACTTGTCACATTTCAGGTTACATGCCACTTTATTTTCGTCATATGACACGTACCAAACTTTCTTTGTCACATGCCATTCTTCATTTTTCATGTCAGATACCACTCTTTCCATGTCATATGACTTATGTCACATTTCACTTGTTACAAGTCTCTATTCATGTGTCACCATGACAAGATAGGTACTTGTCATTGATCACATAACAGTTGTCTTTTTTGTACTTTTTTTTGCACTTGAAATGTGCGTGAAATGAATCGAGAATTGTGTGGTTTGTAACTCGTTTAAAATACTTCTGAATCATGTTATAAAAAATTCAAAAGTTTTTACATCTCAGCAAAAAGGCATCTTGCAACTTATCAATTGTGAGTTAAAAATTCGCAACGAATTCGAAAAAAGCAATAAAAGCATATTTTTACGAGTAAATCTAGAGAGGAGGGGTAAGGGAAGCAGACGATAAAAATTATTGCCTTTGAAAATCTAATTTTTATCGCGTGTTTATAGTCGCCGGCGACATTATTGCATCCTGAAACAAACTCACTACCGTTTGAAAATTTGCATGCATTTGCGATATTAAAACCAAAAGGGTGGATGATTTTTAAATATTACAAACATTATTATCTGAATCGTGCTACTGCTGCATACCCTTCGACAATACGACGTCTCAGCAAATAAATAATTAAAAAGTAACAAAAGACTGAATGTCGAGACAGCAAAATTGATCGAACGTGTCCAGTTATCTGGTTAACATTCTTTATCTGTGGAAAATTGCGATGGTGAAGGGAACGTCGTCATTAATAAAATTTATTTTAAAACGTTCGATATGAAAAAAAATTCCGTCCACGAGGGTAGATTACAATCTACCGAAGGAGGAAAACCTTGGGATGACATTTTGTTGCAAAATGAGATGACGGTTGCTGAGAGGAGAAAAATTGAAATATTTTCATATAAAGATATCGATCACCGATCAATCATAGGTAAATATTCGCCGACTCTTCGTACATAATAGTTTCAGCATTCAACTTGGGCACAATACGAAGAACACTTTGTATAGAGAAGCCAAGCCCAGGTATCTGTACGAGATACTCTTTATCTGAACCGAAAATGAAAAGCTTTCAATATCTATGAATTACGAAATGAGAAAAGTTTCCAATGAAATTGAACTCTACGAACGTTACAATTGGTAAAATAATATCTTCCTCGTATAATTCTACAACAGAACTTTGGAGTTCGTTGACACGTCGATACATTTCCAAACACATTATCAACTTCGAAGTAGAATTTAATTTTCGAACGTGAATTTTCAACTGACGAATTTTTTCAGCTGTTCTTGCCTTGTGCCTTATCCTCGTTTGATTTATACCTCGACTTCGACAATTGCAGCCATTTCGACTCCGGTGAAAGCTCTCGCGATCGCTCGCGGAGTAAACATAACGGTTCGAAAGAAGAAAAACGGCGCGCAATATGCAACTTTAGTCACCACTGTTTATTCGTAAACGCAGTGGAGATTTCACCGTCTTCTTTTTCAACCTGCCCCCACTATATTTTTATCAATGTCAGCGAGGCGAAGGGAGGCGTTCAACGTGAATCAGCCTTGTAAGTAAACTTAAGTTAAAAACCAGTCTGAGTCTGCCGAAGTGCCGTTCATTATCGGTTAATTATTTCGTCTGTATGAAATTTTCTTTCATCTAATAGACGTTTTTTTCTCTCTTCCTTTCCTGCGTGCAGTGTATTGTGTTTTTTTTTCAATTTTTCCTCATTTCGTCGCGTGATTTGTCTTAAATATTCGACCCTTTGTGATTTCTTTTTCGGTATCGACGCGTGTGAATTTTTAATATTTTCCAAGATTTGTATCTCGTAAGTTTGGGTAATCGTGTGCGACGATCGAAGTGCTCGTTTTGTTGATTAGTTGTTATTATTGGTGTGTTCGCGAAAGTTACAAATCGTTTGGAAAGTTCATCTTAGTAAATAATGACAAATGCATACTTTTCGTTGGCCTTCATTTATCAAATGCATTCAACGGTATTTGAAAAGAGGTAATGGATTTTATTCTGTTGTTGATGTGTTCGGTCTGGGTTATATGTGCTGTTAACAGTGAGCTTTGTACAACTGCGTATAACGTCGTTTGGTCATTTCATTGTTACGAAATAAACGTAATTAATTCGATAAAAAAGATTTCGTGACTCGCGAAAATATGCATCGTAAAACGAGCACGCAACAAGTTTGTAAAATACGAAAAAAACCTATCGAGTGCTAAGGTTATTTTTCTGGTTCGCTTTTCTTTTTAAAGTAATGAAAAATTGAGCAGGAAGAAGGGTATTCGAAGATGGGAAATTCCGAAATTCCGACGAGAGAGGTGAAAAACACGTGTGGGTGGGTCTTTTTATCGAGTGGATTTGGAATTCAATTGGTTCTCGTGGAGGAGCTTATGGTTTGGAAGATTTTTTTGGAGATTGGGGTGATCAGTTCTATGAGAGCAGGATACAAATACACAGGATTATTGAAATATTTCTTCGAAATAGAAGGTTTTCCATTCTAATTTCAATTTTCCTTGTGAAAAGAGCTTATGTGATGGTTTGAGTGAATTTTAGTAAGAGAATGGATCAACTTCAATGGTTTGAATAATCTAATGGCGTCAAAATCACGATTTCGATCAAAGCACTCTGAAGGTCATTTTTCTTGGAAAATTTTTCGCAATTTTCTCAAACGATTCGTGGATTTGTTTCAATTGATCGTCAAATAATTGCGTCTAGTGATGTCAAGATTGTAAGGATACTTTCGATTTTCAAGTTGTTCCTTGTAAAAAGGGCCTAAATGACAATTTGGGCAATTTTCTACAAAATTTGGATATTTTTCCGACTATTCAAAATAGCCAGATTCCTTTCAAGCCAAGATTTCTATCAAAACATACTAAGGCCCTTTTTGCATGGACTTGTGCGAAAGTTTTTCTCCCAATTTACACGATTTTTTTTTCATTTCTCGTCGAATGATGAATTGACTAACGTCAGAATTGATCTGATTTCTACGAATTTAATCGTTCCCTGTAAAAAGGGCTTCGATTACATTTTGGGTGATTTTTTAGAAAATTTTGGTTTTTTTTCGAACGTTTAAGGTATTCGGGTTCTTTTCAAGTCTAAATTTCTATCAAAACAGACAAAATATCGTTTTGCATGGACTTGTCATTGTGTGAAATTTTGAGTTCAATTTTACACGAAATTTTTTTCCTGGCTCGTGGAATGAAGAGTTAACTGACGTTAGTCTGCAAGGATACTTTCGATTTTGCTTTCGATATTCAAGTTGTTCCCTGTAAAAAGGGCCTAAATAACATTTTAGGCAATTTTCTTGAAAATCTAGAATTTTTTCGACGATTTAAAATAGTCAGGATTCGTTTTCAAGTCTCGATTGTCATCAAAACAAACTAAGGCCCTTTTTGCATGGACTTGGGTGAAAATTTTGCCCCCAATTTATACGGTTTTTTTTCATGACTCGTTGAATGAATGAGTTGACCGACGTCAAAATTGATCTGATTTTTATGAATTTAATCGTTCCTTGTAAAAAGGACCTAAATGACATTTTGGAAAATTTTCTACCAAATTTTGATATTTTTTCAACGATATTCTTTTTAAGCCAACATTTCTATCAAAAACCACGCTGAGGGCCTTTTTCCATGGATTTGGGTGAAAATTTTGACCGCTTTTTTACACGTAATTTTCTTCATAGATCGTCGAATGATGAGGAGTTGGCTGACCTGATTCCTACGAATTTAATCGTTCCCTGTGAAAAGGACTTGAATTACACTTTGCTCGATTTTCTAGAAAATTTAGATATTTTTTCTAAACTTTAAGATATTCAGATTCTTTTCAAGTATTAATTTTCATCAGAACAGGCTAAAGCCTTTTTTGCATAGACTTGTGTGAAAATTTCGCGCCAAATTTACGCAAAATTGTTTTCATAATTCGTCGAATGATGAGTACTGACGTCAGAATTGATCTGATTTCTATGAATTTAATTGCTCAGTGTAAAAAGGGCCTAAATTACATTTTGGCAAATTTTCAAAAAAAAAATCCAGATATATTCGAAGTATTTCAAGTTTTTGGATTCCTTAAAAATCTTAATTTTGATCATTCCCGTTTTGAGGTCTTTTTTTCTTGGATTTTTATGAAAATTTTGCTCCATTTGTATGAATTTTTTCAATTTTTCGTCGAATGATGAGCAGCCTGCTATCAGAATTGTGGAAATACTTCCGATATGGAATCGTTTCCTATGAAAATGAGCCTTGACGCAGATTTCAGGCCTTTTAAAAAAATCTTAGAAGTTTCCAGGTTCCAAATCAACTTTGTCTTTTTTATACCAAACTTGTTTGAAAATTTCGCGCCAAATTCTCGTAATTTTTCAATGGCTCGTCTCATACGGTGATTTAACTGGCGCCAGAATCGAACGCCGACCATATGTGTATTTTATGACGTGAAAGTATCGAAGTATATAGTTGATTCGTGATAAGGATTTTTTTGTTCGACTAAATGTGCGTTTTTTAAAAATTTGTTTGTTAAGACGCAAATTGTATAGGTTTGTCGACTTATTGCGTTTGAAAAAACGTTAATTTTACGTGCTTTAGAGCACTCTCGTACACGTTGTTTAATTTACATACTTAATTACCGGGTGAACATTGACCAATAAACTGTTTTGCATGATAATAATGTCAATGCACGTTTAAATTATTGGTATGAGAAGGTTGGCATTTTTTTTCCTCCTCGAAAATTTTTTTTTGAACGAAATAACCCAAGAAGGGAGGGGTGAATGGGAGTACGTTATGTTAAATGTTACGTGTGTTTCGAAATCGTTACTTCATTATCACGTCGTATACTTCCGAAAGTTTTAATCATAATGATGTCGTTATCGTAAGAGGCTCGTAAGTCGTTATCGAATTCTCGAGTCGAGTTCTCCTTGAAAAAAATTTTGTAGAAAAAAGTTTACATTTTAGAAAACGTATTGAGCCGAGAAAAAATTTCCACTGTGAAGACGAGTATGAGAAAATCGGGTGATTATTGTTTAACCGCTTGATTAGTGAAATAATCGAGTTGATATGACATGACGTAACATTAATGTACGATCATTTGATAACAAATAAGTACCAATTGCTGTAAGGTTATCTCATCTAAATTTACCATGATAATAAGAGTCGTTTCAGATGATAGTTTTTTCTCTTTTTCTTTTTCTTTTTCGTGTTCTTCACATTATGTACTTCTGCCAAGTACATACACGTTTCTATAGGAACAAGGAAGTACATCTACATACGATGACTTTACTTTCCAAACTTCTTCGGATTGTTTTTGTTTGGTTAGCAAGAAAATCTACTAAATTTTATCGACCAAACGACGCGATATTTGTTAAAGAGTAATCAAGTCCTCGTTGCGCTTTGAATTTTAAACATTTTGGTTATTTTACAAGTTTGTAGATTTAACCAGAGCGAGATTCCTTTCAACATGAAAGAATATTCTACTCGTACGAGGGTTTTAGTCCAAGTAGAAGTACCTCGAATCTCATTATTATAGTGTGATAAACGTATGTACATATATTACCTACGTATGTCGGTAAAATGGAGCCTTTTTTGGTGTGTAAATTAAACACCTCCTCTTCCCCTTCACCTCTCATCCCATGACCCTTTCGACATTTACCAGGGAAGTACTTTTTGTCGAATATGAAAATTCAAAGATAACTCGAGTCTGTGTAAGCTTTGTAATAAGTATTTACATTTACTTATATGTGAATTACTAAGTAACTGGGAAAAATTTGCATTTTACTCTCAAAGGGAAATTGTTTCCTTTTTCGTTATTTTGACGCGAGCTCGTGTTGGGAGTTTTTTTTTTGAACCAGGCTTTTAGTAGATTTTTGGATGAAATTGAAGTATCGTAGGTGGACTAGAAATAAGTAGGTGTGGTATGTGATGCATATTTGGAACTAAATTCGGTGAACTAATGAATAAAATTATAATTTTGACCGGGTTCGAAAAAAAATTTGGTCTTTTCTCATTTGAATTTTCAAATTACAAAATTTTAAAAGCTGACATTTTGACATTGCTTTTTTTTTGAAAATTTCGGTCCAGTGGACGTCGTAGTTTGAAAGTGAGTTTGTGAATTATAAATTGAGAAATTATGCAATAACGAATAATGGAGCATATTTGAGGTGAAGTGGGAGAAGGGAGAAATTACGAATTTTGTAAAATTACTGAAAAGGTCGCACTTTTTATAAAAAATTTGTTACAATAACTTATATCAAATTTTGTGGTGAGAAGGGGAGGTCGATGGTTTTGAAAATTTGAAAAAAAACACTGACTGTAAAAATCTCGAAAACTGAACCCTCCAGAAAAAAAACTAATAGTTCCTAAAAGAAAGAGAATTTCAAGTTCTAAAACTTTTATCCCTTTCATTTTTTTCTTAGCATCCTTTGTTTTACAAAGACTATGGTTTTGAAAACGAAGAAAAAAAATTACACTTTGTTAATTTCCCATAAACATGAATTTTCTATCCAAAATAAGGGTGCTACGAGAAAAATGCAAGGGATAAAAATTGTAGAGCTTAAAATTTTCTATCTCCTATGAGGTAACAGTTTTTTCCTAGAGTGCTTCGTTATCGAGCTTTTTACAGTCAAAGTTGGTTCGAATACTTTAGTGTTGGTTATTTTTGCCCGAGAATCACATTTTCGCTATGTTTACAGATTTTTAAAAATTGTGAAAATCGTGAATTTCGATCAAAAGTCAAAAACAAAAATTTTTAAATCCAAACTTTGAAATTACCTTTGAAAAAAAAATAGTAATTTTCGATTTTCACTGAAAAAAATCAAGAAGAGAGGAAGTGAAGTATACTCGTAAAACGAACAAAACACTTGATATTTGTGTGCTGTCGATTACAAAAAAATCGATTTATTTGATTAGTTACTCCTTAAATTGATTATAATTTTTAGTCTATGATTTTTAATTGATTGACGTTTAAATTTGTAATCGGAATTAATTTTGATACTTTTTAATAATTTTTTTCGACATTTTATGGATTTTTACGACATTCAAACTTATTTTTATCCATTTTTATGTAATTTCAATTTATTTTCATTACATTTTAATCCTTTTATGATTTCAATTCGAATTCGAATTAGGTTACGATTTTTAAATTAAATTAATTACAAGTTTTAATCGATTAGGATTAATCGGCTATGACTTTCAATCAATTTTGAGCAATCGGTTACAACTTTTATTGAATTAGATATAGTTTATAATCGACAACATTATATTTTATATGGTCAAAATTGCTAATTTTTTCATTCGTTTTCTTCCTCAACTGTTCAGCCTGGAAGCTGAATTAGCAAATCATTAGTGTTTTTTCCCCTAATGTTCAAAATTCGATTCCATTAGTTGTAAAAGTATTACCAAAGGCCAAAATTGTCCCAGAAACTCGTAAAACAACAGAAAAATGACAGGGAAGTGAAAAAACTGTTAACTTTTTACACTTCTTGAAGAAGGTTGTCTAACATAGTAATTTTTGTGCAGTTTTTTCTCTTTTTCATTTTTTATCTAATAATTTTTAATAAGTTGATAACTATGGACTTTTTTCTTATGGAAATAATGGAAATGTTCAATTTAAAGAATACCACAGAAAAATTATTACGTGAAAAAAATGAATATTTTTAAGATATTGGTTAGTTAAGAGAGGCTGTTGATTTGAAAAATTGTCAAATCTTTCGTTTAATGCCCAATTGTCACTTTTTTCTTCATTATATGCTAAGTTTGTATTCTTCCATATGGGGGAAGGGAGAAAATTTGTCACTTTTCCCGAATAAAATCGCAAACAAACACGTAAACAATTTATTTGACATTTTTCGAACTTCACTGTAAAAATAAAATTTGTAAAAATTCAATTCGAACGAAAAAATTGAAAAATTAATAAAATGATCACGTCGTCGTACAATTTCATTAGACCGTACGATGTTTTTCGCGTATATTTACGTACAAATATAATTATTATTTACCAATTGGGACACCATGCGAAAAAATTCGTCCCAATATACGAAAAAATTCACGTAAACACAAAATCAACAACATGGAAAATTTATAGAAAGAAAAAAATATACTCCCGAATACCTTTTTCTATGTCGATGGTAAAAAGATGAATTTTTCTACACAGCAAATAAATAAAACCCCCTGAAAAAGCAATATACCCATCGAGCAAGTCAAACAGAGCAGATATTACGCATCAGTCGTTTGTAAAATATCGTTGGTTATAATTTATAATAAAATTAATGACAAAAATGACCCAATCGAGGAATACGTACAGGTAAAATATTCATAACGAATAAATAAAAAGTCAACAAAAGACCTCCTCCGGCCCATCGCCAGAACGTTGAATTATTCGCCAAAAAAATGAGACCGTTGCTGAAAAAAAGGCTAGCTTTGGAAAAAGTTGAACAACAACAACAACAACAACAGCGTAGGGGTTAGAAAATAAGACAGAGAGGGAAAAAAATCCCACTAGAGAATACGTCGGCGGAAATATTGTAAAAAAATTAATAAATATAATGTACGGTTGCGGTACGTACGTATGAAATTGAAAAGCTCTCGAAGCATTCGGGCACGTACCTCTATCTACGTACGGGTCTGTGTGTAACGAGAGGGACGACCTTCGAGAATGAAAATAAGGCTAGAAAAGTAGGAAAAAAGGAATCCAGGATTGCGTGCACAGCACATTTTCGAGATGACTAAATCAACATCACGTAGTCGTGGAAAAGGCATGAGCAGGCGTTATTGTGGTGAAAAATGCCACACGAGGCAACGTGAGGAAATTATTGTTGGCATGTCGAGTTGACTTGATTGGGTGTGCAGGGTCTGAGATGAAGCCAGTGTAGTGGAAAAGATATACGAGGAATTTGCGAAAGACGAAAGATATGGGAGCTGGGTCCGGGATAATCGAAGATGGTACAATGAACTCGAGAGTTGCGAATTTATGACGACTGACGTGAAAATGACCATAAGGTAATTAAAATCATTTAAGGTATGCTTCGGTGTGCATTGACGCCTCCAGAGATAGGCAAAAAGGTGAAAAAAATGTTGACGAGATGGATCCCTGGGAAATGAAATAACAGATGGTGATCGAGATTAAAATTCAATTTATACCAGTTATGTTAATTAGTTCGTAGGCGCCGGACCGGAGCCAAACGTCGACCGTGATGAGTTTTTTCTCCAAGGTGCGGAAAATTTAACCCATATTCGCCTTCGGGGGTTGGTTTTTACATCAGCCAAAAGGAAACAATGGTCATATTTCGGATAGTTCGTATGTATGGGTAACCAAGTGCCAACGTATTTCCTCGCATGTGCTTGGTGATCTCTCGTTCAAGGATGTTGAGAAAAAAAACATAAAACCGGTCGTCGGCTCGAGATGTTTATACGTCACAGATGCAAGAGTACCGGAAGGAAACGCGAATTCCAGAGATATTCCAGGCTCGTGGGCGTTGAAATGGTTACGATAAAACGAGTGATGCGTTTAGACTCGCGAAGTACATGAGACGAGTACATATGGCAGATGTATGGTAGCTTTTTGCATTCGGTTGTATCAATACCAATACCATTTATTGATAATGCGAGTACGACTTGGACGACCTTTAGTGGCCGCGAAACCGGTTCGTTTTAGCGAATTTTTCCACTACGTCGTAACGGGTTTGTTTGTTGAAATTTTTATTCGAATACCGCCGCTAAATTTACATAACAGCTGAATCATAATCGACTTGAAAGTGAGTGTTTTTTTTCATCATCTTCAAGGAAAGCATCCGCGGATGAAAGGTTGTGAAATCGGACCAGACTACGAACTTTTTTCCAGAAGTGGAGAACTAAAGTTGGTGATAAGATTGATGAATTGTAAATTTAGGAATTCCCTTGTCCTGGGGGGAATTTGATTGGGTTTTTTGGGTTCGGAGATTAATGTGGGTTTTAGCTGACAAGGAGATGTGAGAAATTTTGTTTTTAGTTTGAAAGGTGAGGTCATTCGAGTGTCTGAATTGGATGATTTTGATGGCTTGTTTGATGGAATAAAATTTCGTGACTTTTTTGGGTCTTTTTTTATCCTATCTTCCTGGATATTCTTTCTTTTTCAGTTTTATCGATTTTTCACTTTCAGTGATTAATAAAAGTATTTCAACGTATTTGAAATTTCAAGTTTTGAAAAAAAACATCGTTTTTGTAAATTTTTGTAAAATTTTTATGATTTATAACTTTTTGACTAAATTTATACATTTTATAATTTTCATGCCTATCTAAGTACACGTTCTTTAAATTTCAATGTCACATCAATTATACGTGAAAAAATTCATTAGGTATATTAAAGTAATATGCAAAAGCCATGAAAATATCATATTTTGTGGCTTGAAATATTTTTCCGCCATACTCGTTAATTTTTTAATTTGAATAAGCAAATCAAAAAAATAAAGCTCGTTTAATATCTTATTAGAATTGAAATGTTATAAAAAGTTGCTAAAGTTTCGTGAAAGTAATGAGAATCGGTGACGTAAATATGAGCGGAAGGGGGCAGGAAGCTTCTAACCCTTTGATGTCAAAAATGTTCAAAAACTGACTATTTTTTTGATTTCAAAAATGATTTTTCAAAAACATTGTCTTTCGAAATACCTAGAACTTATTTCGGGAGATTCTCTCAAAAATTATGTCATTTTTAGGGTTTTTGATCGAAAAGATGAACAAATCGTATTTCTAGAGAACCAATCAGCTTCAGCGAACAGTATTTTCTTGAACCAGATGTGAGACTTATTTTGTATGCATATTTTACTATTTCTTTGTGTATTTAAGCTTTTTGTTCAGCAATTTTTTGAAGAATTTTAGTGAGTAGACAATGTTGCAAATTGCTCAGTTGCCCACGCGGACTGGCTATAAGCAGAAAGACGGAAAATCCTGGTGGGCTGTGAGAGGAAAATAAGCGAATTTTGCCAACATTCTTTCAATTTCTATCTACATGAGAGATTTTGTGTGGGAATTTCATGCATCATATGATTAATCAACGCAAATATTTTTGATTCTGAAACAATGAACTCGTTTGCTCTACGTATTCCCTAGATTTTTATCAGTTGACAAAAAAGAAAAAAATTGACGAAGGGAGTAATTACAGCAAAATTGATTATTTGTAATCTGAAATGATCGATAATACCTTAATTGTCAGGTAAAATAATACAGCTAAAATCCTTTAGTTAAAAACTGACAAATTAATGCGATTGTAATGAATAATCCCATATTTTTGGTCAAGTAAATTGTTTTTACCATTTTTTTTGCATCTTTAATCAATCGCGATCTCTGCAAAATAATCGTTCGACGATTATTTTTTACGTGCCAATTAATCGATTATTCGATAAATCGACTAATAACGCAGTCCTGCGATGGAAATGTTGTTGGAAAAATAACAGGTGGTTGTAATAGTATTTTTTCTGCTGATTACGAATAAAAATATGAAAAAATTCCATTACGTCAGGTTTCTTCACAAAACAATTTTTTTCAGAAAATTTAGTTTTCGTCACTTCGAACTCAAGAAATCGATTTTTTGGTTGAACGAGGGGTCCTACGAAAAAAAAAATGAATAGAATCAAATTTGTAGAGCAAAAATTTCCTTTCTCTCATGAACAATTAGTTCTTTTCTAAGAAGTCAAATTTTCGAGATATTTTTACCGAAAGTTGGAAAATTCAATTTTAATTTTTTTCATCATAGAATCTCAAAAACTTGACCCCCTAGGGAAAAAATTAATGCTCATTTGAGAAAGGAACTTTTCCGCTCTACAATTTTATTTTTAAGCTTAGTTTGCTCAGAAAATCAATTTCTCATGTTGATCGGCTATTTTATGTAAACGTTGAGTTGTTTTTTCAGATTAATCCATTTTTTGTGTGAAATATGGGGCAGGGGTACTACAAAAAATGGCTCTACAATTTTGCTTCCGTTCATTTTTTTCATTGGATGCTTAGTTTCTTTATAAAATGGACTTTTAATGTGAAAAATTGTTTCACCCACTTTTATATGATTCATAATGATTTTATTTGAATAATTTTATTACAATGACTTTCGTAATTTTTTTTTTAATTTTATGCAGTTTTGCTAAAGATCATATGCTCTGAAAGATTTTTTATGTTTTTTGAAATTATTTTCATGGCGATTCCAACAATTACCTTCATCTGAGGATAACCTTTCAGATTTTTATAGAATGATGTTAAATTTTTAATTTTTGGCGAATTTTCAAAATTTTGCTCATCAGAATTTTTTCAGGTTCCAAAAATGGATTGTGAAAGAGGCAGATGGCTAAAATTTGAGCTTTAAAGATCTGTTGGTTAAATAATATTGTCCCCTTTTTGGAACTGAAGGAAAATGCGTTTCTTTTTTATGTAAGTATGAAGTCGAAATTGAAAATTCAGTCGACTTTAGGTCATTAGAGCTTTTATTCTGCTCTTCCTACAGAAACAAGTTCTAGTTTTTTTTTTAATCAAACGTATTAGGTACATCATTAAAGATCATTCGATTTTAATTTTTTAGGTTTACATATCTATTTGTTAATGATTTTTTGGCGAATTTAAAAAAATTCATTTTGTATCTTTCTAAAACTATACGAAACAAATCCGCGTATTTATCGGAAAATTAATTTGAGAGGGAGTGCTAGAGGTTCAAAAATTCAAATGAGGATGTATTTTGAAAAAAGCTAATGGATTTGAAAAATTGAAAAAACAAGTCGATTGGTAAGTTGACAAAAAATTGGCAAAGTAGTAAAAATAACGACCTTTTCCCTTCTGAGAAAATTTTCATTTGATCCCTTTCCCTCGTGAATTTTCTCACTATGTTGGAGAATTTTTTGGAGTATGCCTTTCCCTCTTGAAAAAAATTGAATTTCGTGCCAATTTCTAATAAAAAATTTTCCATTCGAACCGATTTCACAACACCTTATTCAATTTGTTTAGCTTAAGTCGTTCAAAAGACAACGCCAATATAACAAAACGATTCGCGGTTCCCTCTGGGGAGAAATTCGATTAATTGATTTGTATGTATGGTTACCTCCGTAGGTCTATGTACTGTAGGCATAGGGTAAGGTTAAATTGAAATTTATAAATGGGTTGGATTTTTATGTAACGCTGGTCGTACCTCGAACTATGTACCAGCATTCTATTCGTATCGTATCGTACTCGTACATCCACAAATTATACGACCTTCGGTTATAATAGATTCGCCTGAATGGTACGAATAAAATTTAATAATAAAAAATTACCCGCTGACAATCAAACAATTGGCTATTAATTTGAAACGAAAACACGCGCCGCGGTAATTTATTTTACACGAAAATTCCTACCAACGTGTGAGAAAAAAAAGAATAGATCGCCATGTACTCGTATATGTACATGTCGTTTATAATTTCTGTAGCCCATATAATACATTTTACATATGTATATGTACGTTTATTTAATCGTTACCGCATTATAGCCTGGATATGGTGCGATGATTCATATGACCATATTAAATGGAGAAATTTCATTAGATTGGTTCATCATATACATTGAAGTATTTTTTCCAATTGGTAATTCCAAAAAAATACCCATTACTGAGACATTATGAATTTTCCTAAAACCAAAAGCTAGGTAAACAGATGTTACGATATTCAAAGCCTGGTGGGAATCAACGTGTATAAAACTGGTTTCACGTGGTACCGCATTTATCTCAAAAGACAGGAAATATGGAAAATTAATTTATAAAGGTGTCTCGCATCTGGTACAGATGGTCGTTCGAGTCATAATACACGTCCAATTGAGACTTGGTCGTCTCGATGATATCGAGAAACCAGAATCACACAGACTCGTCTTCTAGACGATACCGAATTCGCTTTCGTTCGAATCTCGAATTTATCATCCGAAAGAAATTACGAGTATTTCCAAGTTGTTTAAACGCTTCGACTCCGGTCGAGCCTTGGCTGCGGTTTCGAGAACCGTACGTACGATTTATCAGCACCGTCGACGAATAAATCTGACACGCTGTAGATTTTCGAATATAGCAACATATGCGCCCAAATATCTCGTGGGAGATTGAAATTTTGAAAAATGGTTCATGTAGGCGATTTCATCGTTGTGTTAGTGGACGATGATTAGGGACATTTTGTGTTTTTTTTCAATAGCTCGCGAAGGAATTGTAAATTTCGTTAGCTGACGATGCCATTGCGAGACCGAAATCATTCGGAGTGTAGGTTGGTGCTCGACGTGTTCGGTGTAGATTTTCGTACGATTTTATTGTCGAATGAAATGGAATTTATGTGTAATTTATTACGATTTTATGTACTTTTGAATTGGTTTGGAAATTTTACGAAGATGATTTAATTCTTGTTTTTAATTTTGTTTGCAGGTGAGTTTTTCCGTTCATTGTTCCATTCGGTATGATTCACAGACGAGTATCTGAATATTCGATTTACCCGAGTGAGTAAAATTTCCGATTAATTTGATGGTGATCGTTGACTCATTATTGCACGTGGAAAAAATTTCACGTTTCGTTGATGGATATAACTAAATAGCACGTTTGAAGTGATAAGGCCATATCTCAAAAAAAAAACAAAAAAAATGAATTTTTGTAAAATGACAGTTTACACTGAGAGAAATGTTTAGTAAAAGTATAGTAAAAGTTACTCTAATATATCAGGAAGT
>FIZU01045025.1:0-12241 GCA_900064475.1 Pseudococcus longispinus
AAAAATTTGGACAAAAAAATGGACACTTTTTTAGGATTGACCCCAGCCATTAGACCTATCCATGTCAAAAAAATTGCTAAACAGTATCGAAAATCTCGAAAAAATTGCGATAATATTCTTAAAAACCGTTAAAAAATGTTGTGAAAGCGAATGAAGTTGCATAAAAAACGTTGCAATATTCACAAACTTCCATAAAAATTAGTAAAATTTTCGCAAAAATGGTCAAAAATCATTAAAATTTTGAAAAATGTGAAAATTCTAGCAGTTTTTTTTCACCATTTTCACAATATTTTTTACTGATTTTTGTTGAAATTTCGATAGTTATAATAACATTTCGACAATTTTCATGATTTTTTGATCAATTTTCAATATTTCTAATGATTTTTTATGAAAATTTTAACAACTATCTGAAATATTTTTACCAAATTTTATGGCAAATTTATTTATTTATTTATTTATTTATCTATCTGACTTCGACCTTTCGATCATTTCGTCAGTTCGTGCTTAATTTTTAATTTACATTCTTAATAATATATATTTAAATTTTTTTCACCGCATTTTTAATAACTTTCATGATTTTTTGACAATTTTTATAATATTTGCGTCGATTTGTATGAAATTTTGGACAATTTTAGCCACATATTCAGCAATTTTTATGATTATTTTGATCGATTTAATTATATTTGAAATGATAACGAAAATTGTTATAATTTTTCAACGTTTCAACCACCTTCACAATCTGAAATTTTCGGGGTCGGAACGAGAATTAAAAAGTCGTCGGACATCTCCTAGGCACAAATCGTTTCTCTGCAGATTTTCAGAAAAATATTTTGAAATTTTTACACCATTCAATGTTTTGTTTTAAATGGTTCTATCAACTGTGACTTGTGATCATCTGCTTCCTTGAGAAACATCTCTGCAACATCTCTGCATGAGACCATTAGATGTCAATGTTTCATATCTACGATCAGGGCACAAGTCATGGGAACTAATTCGGATGGTTGAAACTACTGCAAATTACAACGGCAATTTCATTACCCAAACAAGGTCGTAAATTCATTATTTGGTAATATACATCGTAAATGTCAAATTACATCTTTGTACTAGGACAGAATTACGTTATGCTCATCTAGAACCTAAACTACAAGAATGTCAAAGGTGCGTGGAAACCACGGTGTTATAATACGTTTTGTAGGTCTACGCAGAAAAAAATACGAAAACGCTAAAAATTACGAAAAACTTTGCTTATAACACGTTCGAAGAAGAATAAAAAAAAGAAGATTGAAGATTGATCGAGGTTGCTGTTCTCCTTGATGGATTTTTCAAACAAATACTTACTTATTCCGAATTAATTGACAGGTTTTTAATTACGTTCGAATGACACGAGGCGAGTGAACCTGATTCCAAATAAGTATTCGTGAAGATTACATTGAAAAATTTACATATAATATAAGGATAAAACAACTCCGTACAGTTATTAAGACGATTTATTAAAAAAAAAAAAAAAAAGGAAAAAAAGACAGAAAAGAAAATTATTACAACCCTATAGAATTTAAAATAAGACAAAAAAAAATATCTAAGCTAACACAAATTTGTAAGTTATACAAATGATGCGTTACAAAATTTGTACTTCCTTTTCCTAAATTAGTACATCACTCACTATCATGGAGGCTTAACATTGTTAGAAACTTGGTTAATTATCGTGAAAGAAGACGAAAATATAAGAGTATAAAGCGAAAGAGAAAAAAAATCACACTTATTATTTAGGTAGTATTCGGGCTAAATGAGATCATACACTAAACAACGCAGATTAATAACTGCGAAAAGGAACATTAAAGTTGAAAGAAACAATCACCTCTATTTCCGGTTCCTTTTCTTCGTTTCTACAATTTTCGGCCAGGTTTTGTAAAAAAAAATACATACGTGTAAGCTTTAAAAGCTAAATTAATTTAGGATTAAGGCAAACATATCGAAAGGTATCGATATAAAAATGATACGGTTGATTTTCACAACGAACGTTTTCAATGATGAAGGTAGTACGTGGGTACCTTGTTCGATGAATTTGCAATTTTTTTGGTTTAATGCTATGCAACAGTTGAACTGTCATGGAATTATATCAAAAGTCCTGAACCTTTCGTAGGAATTTTTTTTTAAAGAAATGGTAATTTGTGTTTTTTTTTTTTGGTTTCAGGAAAATTTATTCCTTTGTCATTTGGAGAGAAAAATGAGTGACCAAACTTTGGAGTTAAAATATTCAGCCATGCGCTTTTGTGGTAAGTGAACTTATAATTTTCAGATGATGAACTATTATAATGGTAGAATTAGGTGTAAATGAATCTAAATCAAACATATTAGCTAAAAATAGTATTTTTGGTTTATGTACTTGATTATATCACATATCAAAATTCCCCCTGTTCCGACCTCCCTGAATGGTTTTTCTTAATATCTCGTTCCACAAACGTTGTTTGGTTTTATTCCATCGGGATTTGATTTTAGGAGGAAAACATCCGAAAGCAAATTATTCTATACCAAATTTTCTACAACTTATAAAAAAACACCAAATATCAAATTATTAATCATTTTTGAACAGTCACCAAATTATAAAAATATACAAAATACTAGGATGCTTTATCTCCGGATTGCATCGTGACCCCCCCCCCCCCCCCCCCCCCCCCCCTCCCCCCACATCACCACATACTAAAAAGTTTTCAGCCCTCGAAGTTTGATGACACATGCAACTTTTCTTATTTCCAAAAAAGTTGAAAAAACGTCAAAAATGTATATAAAATGACGAAATTTTGATTTTTTCTATCGAAAAAACATTTCAAAATGTAAAAAGGTTGAAAAATGGCATTTGAATTTGTTTGCTTTAAATTTGAAAATGTGAGACAAAAAAGTTGAGAAAACGGAAAATATGTTGAAAAATTACTAAATGTTGAATTTTTTGCTTCTAATTTGAAAAAAAATTCCAAAAATTTGAGACAAGTCATTTTGCAACATTATTTACATTTTTTCAACTTTCTTGGAAAAAATTTTCAAATTCTGGACAAAAAATGAAAATTTTGTCATTTTTGTCATTTTTTTAACGTTTCTAAACATTTTTGGAGAAAATTCCAATTTTGAGACAAACAAATTCAAATATCATTTTTCAACCCTTTTTTTTTTCAAACTTTTCGAAATGTAAAAAATGTTGAAAAATAACATTTGAATTTGTTTGTCCCAAATTTGAAATTTTTTCCAAAAATGTTTGAAACCGTTAAAAAATGATAAAATTTTCATTTTTTGTCCCGAATATAAGAAAATTTTTTCCAAGAAAGTTAAAAAAATGTCAAAAATGTTACAAAATGACAAAAATAATGAAATTTTAATTTGTTTTTTTTTTTCAATAAATTTGAAAATTGTTTTCAAGAAAGTTAAAAAAATTATAAAAATGACGAAATTTTGAATTTGTATGTTTCAGAATTTTTTTTCCAACAAAATGACCAAAATCACGAAATTTTAATTTCTTTGTCAAAAAAAAACTAAAAAAGTTTCATAATTATAAAAAATATTTAAAATCGACAAAATTTTGAATATTTTACCCAAAATTTGAAATTTTCATCCAAAAATGTTTAAAATTGTCAGTTGTAAATTTTGAATTTTTCCCCTCAAATTTGAAAACAATTTTCAAATGAATCATGAATGATTTTTTTGTCGAAAAAAAGTCTTAAAAATGTGAAAAATTCTACAAAATGGCGAATTTTTGTTGAAAAAAATGTAAAGAATGTTTAAAATAACAAATTTTGATTTTTTTTTGTCTCGTTTGAAAAATTTTTCCAGAAAGTTTTAAAAATATCAAAAATGACGAAATTTTGAATTTTTCTTCCTCAAATTTGAAAAAAAAATTTCAAATAAAAGACGATATTTGGATTTTTTTGGCGAAAAGAAGTTTTAAAAACGTACAAAATGTTACAAAATGACAATTTTTTGTTGAAAAAAGGCCGAAAAAATGTAAAGAATGTTTAAAATGACAAAATATTGATTTTTTTTGTCTCATTTGAAAATTTTCCAGTTCTAAAAATATTTAAAATGCTGAAAAATGACAAAAATGGCGAAATTTTTTATTATTTTTCACCAGGATTTTGAATTCTTATCAAATTAGGCATGAAAATATTTCAAAAATAGCCAAATTTTGAAAATTGTATAATTTCATCAAATTGCAGAAATTGATCTACTTAATTTGTATTAAAGTTAAATAAAAAATGATCAAGTTTCAAATTTTCATGAAATATACAATACATAATTATCATGTGTCAACTCTTATAAGAAAGTTGATAAATACAAAAAAATAGAACTTTGAATGTGGGGATTTTTTTATGAAGACTTGAGGGTGACTGTTTTCGGATTTGTGCAAAAAAAGTATGGGAACAAAATTACAGGAAATTCGATTTAATGAAGAATAATTAATTTTTAGACCTTTTTTCTCGTAAAATTAAATCCTATCAAAATAAATGCGAAATCTTGTTTTGAGGTGTAAAAAAAACCACTCACATGGGTCAGAACAGACCGAAATTTTAATAGCCTAAGTGATAAAGTAGGTACACTTTATTCTACTAGGTAAATCGAAAATAACTTTTGTAATAATGTTTGATGACGATCTTTTATGCAGCCTAATTCTACCTCACTTTATGCAGTTATGAAAGTCTGTTCATAATTTTGTGGTGATCTGAAACCTCACGCGAGAGTTTCTCGAGATTTACACCAAACATCTTTTCCTTTCCATTTGGATCTTCTTACGAACAATCATTATTGGATTAATTTTCACAGGCTCAGGACAATTGAAAAAGTAAATCGAAACACAAATACGATAAAATTAATAAAGTTAAAAATTAAAAATTAAAAAATACGAAAGTTGTCTTGCTACATACATAAAATTGAATGTAAATCAATCGACGTGGCCATAACCTATACATAAAATTACTAAAATCGAGAAAGATTACCGGCGAAAAAGTTAACAAGGGGAGGACGAAAGAAAATATCATTTTGGACCTATTCCCCGAATCCTTTTTTTCTAACATCAATTACAATATCACCTCAGTATAGGTGATTTACACTACAAAAATCTTTCTCAATTCCCCTTCCTTCATGGCCCGCGTCGATTTCGTAAAATTGAAAAAAAAAGAAAAAATTAAAACGTTAAAATAGTTAAAATCATTACATTGCTTAAATCCAGTCTTAAAACGTAATGGTAATAAAAAATTGCTCACGCAGCAGTTAATTAAAAAAAAAGCGCAGGCAAATGGAGCGTTAAAGTAAGTTATTCAAAGAATGGAAAATTTCACGAATATAAAAAAGTAAAAAAAAATAACATGCATTTTTTAGTATACATAGTCGAGTGGAATTACATGAATTGGAATTATTTCGAATACTGCATAAGTAAAAAGCTACCTATTAAACAAGGACACTGACCTGATATGTTACATAATTCTTACATTAAAATACTGTCATGGTACAATTGATGTATATAATGAGAATTAGGGAGGAGATATATCGGATCACCACCCTCACCACCCCATCTCGGTGTTGCATTGTTACCAAATATGTCCCTAAATTCGTATTTTCAAATTTGTTCGGTTCACTGCACTCAGAGTGTAGAACAAAGACTAGAAACTGCGATTGATTTGTAAAGTTATAAATAAAATATTGTAATGTTCCGCTGAAGCGTAAAAAAAGTCTTTAAAAATAATAAAATACTGCGAAGTATACTTTGGTGCGAAACTTTTTTTTTTTTTGTATGAAAATCTGTCCAATCTATACGATATGTCTGATCTGTACAAACAAACTGTCTCGATTCCTCGGTTAGTTACTCCACTTCCAATGCCTTGCGTTAAAATGTCATGATTTAGAACACAAAATGGTAACAGGCGATGGGTCTATTTACAAGAGTGCATGTATAATTCTTTCTCGCATGTTTTGCATTTCACATAACAACACCATACGAATTTACAGTGGCATTTTTCTTGTATTTTCACAACCTGCGAAATAGACGGTATTCGATTATGATAGGTATTTAGATCGATCGAGTATAAGGAAATGAATGAGATGTTTGAGGTAATATGTACAATACCTGAGTTTCGTATCCACGACCGCAACATAGTATGTCGCAGGAATCCGGACCGTCGGAGTTTTTGTTGCAGATTCGACCCTTTGTGCCGAGTATACCTTTTTTTGGATTGTGTTTGCAGAAATTTGGAGATTTGTTGACGTGTACTAGATCACTTTTTTTTATTTCTTTCTTCGTCCTGACCTTATTGCGTTTGCTGCGTGATTTTCTGGAAAGGCGTAGCTGGAATGAAGAGAAATCAGCGATAAAATTAATTGAGCGTAGAGAGTTCCTGAAATATTTACGGGTAAAAAACAGTTTTATCATTTACTGGAATACTTTCGGTTGAAAAATTGATAGGTATTAGAAACAAATTGATGGAAATGTCAAGTTCAGGGTCTAAAAATTTGGAAAGAACCTATTTTAAAACAGAGTACGTTTAAGAGAACGCCAGCGAAACCAAGAGATGAAACTACGGGGTGGGAATGGGAGCCCACTCAAATTATCTTCAAAAAAATCCGAAAATTTCTGAAAAAATTGATAGGTATGTAACAAAAAACTTGAATATTTTTTCAAATTTCGAATAAATTGGGAAACTTTTGAAAAAATAAGTAATTTTTTGAACTTAATTTGAGTAGCTACATAAAATTTTTCCTCACAGGAAAAATCTTTTAGTCATAGGTAGGTTTTAGACCTTCATTCTAACATTATGATTTATATTATTTGACTAGTGATACAAAACATTTGAATACCTTTCTTCAATTTCGTGGACATTTCAAATGATGCCCAACAGATTATGAAAAGTTATGATTTTTGAAAATTGGTCATGAAAGTCATAACTCATAAATTTGATTTCCAAAATTCAAAATATGTCAAAAAATCCATGAAATTGAAAAGTTAATCAAGTGCTATCAAATAGTATAATTTTCTAAAAATATTAAAATTTTCCCCATTATTTCGATTTATTAGTAGGTAAAAAAATGAATTTTTTTGAAGCTGAGGAATCATTTTTGATTTTTATGTTAAAGATAATGAAATATCAGTAAACAAGGTCATGGAAAAGACGTTACAAATTTGCTTCGGAAAGTCTTGTCAAGACATCACGTTTCTAAAAAAATGAAAATATAACTTTATGACTTTTTGTTGACATGTGAGATACTACCCCGTAAATCGTAACTAAAAGTAAATGAAGTGATTTAAAAATTATGAGTTTTCCCCCTCTTCTTCAATTATTGTAAGTGAATCAAGTTATTTACAAAACAACATAAGTCCAAAAAGTAAAATTTTACAGGAAACAAAAAACTGAATGTCTTCCTACAATTTCATTTGAGAAATGTTTTAATTATTCTCAGACGTGTATGTTAACCCAGCTGACATGGCTGCTTGGTTGGTTGCCGCTGATTGGTCGAGTAAGCCGCAGCAGATTAGTTCAAAGTCGTTGGACTTATGTTGTTTTGTAAATGACTGTTTTTTTTTGTCTCAAAATCAAACTTCCGTGGAGAGTAACTTAATCGCGCTGACTTTTTTGGGGAAGGGGGCCTAACGTTACTGGTTGCATCGTAGAAGAGGTACAATGGCAAATAAGTGGTAAAAATAACTTAGGGAAGGGGTAATTATTTTTTTTGTGAAAAAAAATGAAAAAATCACAATTCTCAAAAACAAAATTTACTACCTTAAGAAATAATTTTTGAGCTAGTAAATTTTGTTTTTAGGAGTTTTTCTGTTTTTGAGATTTGTGATTTTTTCATGTATCTTTGCGTCGCACAATGCATGAAATCATCTAGGAGTCGCGATAGTGTTACCACATGACGCGACGTAAAAAGTTATATAAGAATCAATCAAAAAGTGAAAAAGGAAAAAAAGTGGACTTATTTTGTTTTGTAAATGACCAATTCAAGTATTTTTTTTAGAGAAAATTGCAAACTCTTCAACCCAACCTAACGAAATCAGTCCAGTTTGGAAGGGGAAAAGGGGAGATTGCAAAAGTGCTGATCTCTTTTTTAAGAAAATCTGGAAAATTTTACATTTTTGAGCAAAGATGACTGAAATTATTCCTAAAATGATTTTAAATCAAATAAAATCATTTTCAAAATTCTTGAAAATCATGAAAATCATTTCATTGCCCTCCAGGCCACTTTGCAACTCCCCCTACCTCAAGTGTTTTTTGCTTTGTTCGAGGGCCGATGTTTGATGACACATGTACTCATCAAAAGGAACATTTGAAAAAAATTGGTCCATTTGAAGAGGCTGGGGAATTAACAAAGTTTTCTTATTTCCAAAAAATTTTTTGAAATGTCCAAAATGTTTTTAAAAATGAGGAAATTTTGACTTCTGTCTTTTGAAAATGTTTTCAAAAAATTTGAAAAAATTTAAAAAATATTGAAAAACGATGAAAATAACGAAATTCAGATTTTTTTGTCCAAAAAAGGTTGAGAAAATTTTAAAATAACAAAATTTTTATTTTTTCTGTTTTAAATTTGTAAATTTTTGGACCTCGATGCTTGATGAGCCACACGTCAAAATAAGTATTTTGGAAAAAAAATGGTGAAATTGGTTCATTGGGAGAGGCAGGCGAAACTGCTTTCAAAGGTCTTTCAAGTTTTTTCCAAAAATTTTAATATATTATGTGGCATTCTATATGAAAAGGGTCCACTTTGTCGTCCAAGTCGATTGTGAGTTGAGGTCCTTTTCTTATATAACTAGGCGAAATTTCATTCAAAATGAGTCCTAGTGGAACTTATTATCTTCAAAATTAACGGAGTTAAAAGCATTTTGAAGGTGAATGTTCAAAAACCAAAGTTTTGAAGAAAAAAAATATGTTTAAAATTTTGCAAAAAAGAAAAAAAATTGACTGCATAAATTTTGAGAACCAAGCTTCCTAGGAAAAAAGCAATCGCTTTATGCAGAAAGAGAATTACAAGCCCTACAATTTTGATATCCAGCACTTCTTTCATAGGATCCTTAGTTTGACCAGAAAAAGGTAGCCCATTGATAAAGTCGACGAATGTGAAAATGAAAAAAAAAACGCTGACTGCAAAAATCTCGAAAACTAAGCACCCTAGGAAAAAACTAATAGCTCTCAGAAGAAAGAGAACTTCAGTTCTACAATTTTCATCTCTTGCATTTTTCTCGTAGTCCTTAGTTTGGCCAGAAAATCCATGTTTATGGGAAATTTACAAAGCGCAATTCCCTTCATTTTCAAAACCATGGATTTTGTACTGTAGAGCTTAAAATTCTCTTTCTCGTATAAGGTATTAGTTTTTTCTAAAGCGCTTTGTTTTCGAAATTTTTGGTAGTTCAAACCCCCCTCCCCCCTCCATTTTTAAAACCATTGACTTTATAAATAGGTCATCCTATAGAACAGGTCGGAAACTGTTTTTCCGGAATTAAAACTTTCTCACACGAGATTAGAAGCATCACAGTATGGAAAAACGTCAAAAAGTTACTTAATAAACTTTCCTTTCAACTGAATCAACCCTCTGTAATCATAGTTTTTCTGAATTGTCCTACATTGATTAAAAATTAATTGATCCCTTTCAACCAAATGAAGTATTTTCGAAGTAATCCATAAAAGCATCTCATATGTCCTACCCTTATTCTAAAAATTTCGAATACGGCTTCGTTAATTAAAATAAAAAGGATTTGGGAGTAATTCTATTAAAATTATACTGACAATGACGAAT
Organism: Pseudococcus longispinus; assembly: GCA_900064475.1. Classification (NCBI taxonomy): domain Eukaryota; kingdom Metazoa; phylum Arthropoda; class Insecta; order Hemiptera; family Pseudococcidae; genus Pseudococcus; species Pseudococcus longispinus. Next base: position 9,766 of record FIZU01045025.1, read on the forward strand.
TGATGGGTAAATGGTTGTATTTGAAAACCCGCACGTTTTTCCTATTGAAAAGCCTTTTACTTTACTGGTACCTTTGTTTTATCATAGGGTGTGTAAGTTCGAATGATTCAAAATTAAGGCTCGCGGCAGAGAATTTTTGTAAATTTTGGAGACTTCGCTCTACATAATAATTTTCAGGATTTCGCATCAATCATGCTATTTTATCACGACCCGAAATAATTTCATGTTTTCTTAGTGTAATACGTCATGAATACGTAGCGCCATCAAAAAGCAATAATTCACGTAGAAAGTAATCCAGTACATGCGAAATGTAGCATCCCGCAGGTAAATACATACCATAACGGCATCGTTATATTTCTCCTTTATAACATCCCCTATATCATTAAATGGCGGTATAGTTCTCCAGCAAGTTTTCAATTCACACGATCCTGATACGCCATGGCACCGACAATGCATGCGCATTAGCGATTGGACGATCTGCGTGAAAAAAAAAAAAGAATTGTACAAAGGCACAGATACAAATACGTTTGCGGTATAAAGTCAAAAGTTTGCTAATTAGATACATTAGGGGTAGACCCTGTCTTACCTCACGTCCCGCTTCATTGTTATGCAAATTCATTTGAATCCTGTGCTTTAATTTATTATCGTGTTTTTTATGAGGCAGCAGCTGTTCCGGAGAATCTATAAATTTTCTAGCGAATTCGATTCCGTAATCGATGTTGTCGCTGGAAATGCGTAAACAGAATATAGTTAGCATTCGTCTAAAAAGTAGGGCAGCAGGTATATGACGAATGAGTGCAGTTACTCGAGATGTATTTTACCTGCATCCACCCCATTTCCAACCTTCGGGAGTATTCTTGCCTTGAGAAGATGTATCACAATTGCATTCGACCAAGTCGCCAGCGCTGCATCCCTGAGTCACTGCGTGTACCACTCCGGCGCTGGTTACCGCATATATAAATGCTGTCTCTTTACTCCCTGTTAAAATAAGCATCCGAAATTTTACCAATACGTTCCTTTTTGGGGGATTTATCAGAAAATATAAGAGTACCTGATTTTAGCACATATCCGAAAACATCCTGATCATCTTCATTAGTCGAACAATTCCACCGTTCGTTTTTGAACTGATACTGGCATTCTTGAATACCCTTATGAGCTCCGTTGGCTACAGCGTAAATTATACTGGGATGCTTCATGCATACTTCCACTTGTTCGGGAGACAGACTGGTAAGAGCTCCGCAAATGGCGTTCGCTTTCAAGGCGCCAGGGTCGTCTATTGCGATGCCAGGCTCGCCTTGTTGCTGCTGCAACGGCGGTGGTACACCGACCAGACCCAAATACCTGCGGAAAGACAAGCAAGGGTTTTATGAAGGTTGTAAAAAAGTAATAAAAGGTTGTAGACTACGTAAACGAGGTAGCTGGTTTTTTTCATCCCTTTATAGCGTTGTTTTTAGAATTCGAGATTGGGTATTGAAAGGTACCAGTTGGAAGTGATTGTAAATATTTGAAATTCTAGGGATGGGATGTTTTTTTGGAGACGACGGTCGACTGTTGAAAATCATTGAAGGCTTTCGACTCTTTCCCCTTTTATCTTTTAAAAGTACCGATGAAATTCTAAATTAGTGATGGGTTGTTTACAAGATATCAATTCAATTTCGTTTTGGCCATATTGACTACCTTTTCAAAAAGATTTTTTTCCCTCTTTTTCGATGGTATACATACTTTTTGCCTCCAAATCGGAGGTGAAATCGCCAAATCCGGTCTTTGTGTGTATATTCGATGAATTTGTTATATTTTGGTGTGTATTTCATGTCCTATGCAGGCCCCAAAAGGGGCGAACACGCCAATATATTCAAAGTGATGATAGGATAACAGACTGCCCGCTCTGCATTGAAAAGAATTGAAATTTTGTGGAGACGAAAAAGCCTTGGTATAACAAAACATTTTTTTTTTTTTAATATTACAGCGAAGTACTCTTGTTTGAAGACTTACAGAAGCGTTTGAATACGTTACCCGGGTAATTCTCAAAAAAACAGCATATTTCTCAATGTAAAATTTTAAAAAGTGGAAATGAAAAATAATTGATTTTTTTGATTAAAATGATTAATATGCATGCCCCAGAGTCCATTTATCACATTGGGCTCAATTCATTTCCACTTTTCAAAAATCAGCTAAAAACCAATGGTAAAACCCATTGAAGTGCCACGGCGAAGGAAATGAATATCGTATCCACGGCGAAAGAAAAAAACTAAAATGTTTTGCTATATCGCTACTAAAAATACTTCAAAGAAATTTTCATCATTTGTGGGTCCAAGTACCAACTATTTGAGCACTTTTTTTTTGCAATTTCAAGTTTTTCCGTTACTACTTTGCAAATAAATGATGAGCCACGGCGAAGGAATAGAAAATTGTAAACACCTGTATATACTTACAATTTTCTATACAGATCGTCTCATTGGATCAGTATTGAACTTTT
>FIZU01045076.1:0-16500 GCA_900064475.1 Pseudococcus longispinus
AGGTTTAAATTTTCTTTGCGCTTTGAGAACCACAGCACTGAAGTTCAGTAAAGTCTTTAAATTCTAAAAATACGCGCAAACGACTCACATTTTTTAAAAACTCAATCACACCCCCCTTCTTTGCAATCGAAAACATGCGCAAACAGGTTGCAAAAAAAGGGAAAAAACAATGAGCATGCGCAAACTGTGTATGCTCATTTGAGTTCAACCACCTACCTTCCAACGAGGGCCGTGGGAGTTACAGCCGTCAACATTTATCATTTCTATTTTGTTGGAGACGAGTTCGAATTCGATGTGCATTTTGAGCTCAGACCTCATGTGGAGAACATTTTTCCTGAATTCTCCTGTAAGCTGATACTCTGCAGTTTTGTGAGATTACAATTTTATTATTCTCAAGATTTCTGAACTGACGCGATCTGACTTTTCGCTTCTCCAAGACAAAAAAATCGTTCAATGAAAAAAGAATGATTCAGCCAGGCCAAGATGAACTTGAGTTATACCCAAGTTTACTTCTATTGCATACTTTAATCGACTGAAGCGGTAAAGCGTGATGCTACTTCCTACGGCCATTTAATTTTTCAACAATGTCGATAAACGTGATCAAATATTTATCCGACAACGTTTTAGAAGCACAGCGTGACATTGCGTCAAGCTGACGAAAGGCCATCAATCATCAACACGTCGGGCAACCAGTCAAGAAAGAAATCTATTACCAATACTTCGACTTCGTGCATTCACTCGGCGTCAAACATTCAAAAACAACATTTGCGGGCACACAGTAGCGAAAATAGCTCAGGTACATCATTCACTCTCCTCCCAGTCCCAATCACTGTATTCGTACGACAACAAGACGATAAGATGACGTAAATGTGGATATTTTATTTTTTACGATAATAGCAAGCGGACGGCGCGCGGTCCTCAATACGCAATAATTATTCAAAACACACTGTAGTACAACAGGATGCGCGGCTACCGAAGATTTTTTTTCATTTATGAAGTAATATTACGAGCACCCAGAAATACTATAAAGAGTGAAAGTGGTGGATTTGTGCTCACAACCTTGTTGACGCGTCTGATGGCCGCGATGTGTACCGCGAATATGCCCGTGTAGACCTATTTACTCGCGGTGTGCCTATTTTATGAGGGCGAATGAACACCGACTGGCGAATAAACCAGAACTGGTTTTTAGATGAAAAAAGAATTATCTTTATAGGAACCTAATTTGGTTCGGAGTCGGAGTGTAATCATTACATTAACGCTGTATAATAATTATTGCAAGATGATACCGTTATGCCTATGTTTTATATGAAAATACTCGTATTCTCGCCTACTGTCAATATTCGCACCGCAGCCTACCATATGTACAAGAGTCCAGAAAGAAAATGTGAAATTTGCAATCAACCTAACGATTAAATGTTTGTTTTATATGCGTATTTACTTAATCGTCGGTACACCGCATGCAGGTGCGAATGTGTAATAGATTTGAATAAATAAACGCTACGATCATTCTGGAACGGTTATGAAGCATTTACTCATTACAAGAGATGCAACAGCAGTAAAAATGGCCATAAGGTATACCATTTTTGGGCTGACGAATGACGTTTCCTGTGCATCAAATTTATGTGCTTAGTGATCACCCAACCATTGTGAGTTGTTTTGATAAACGACGTAAAATATTGAACGTATATTTATATTGTGATATTTTCAGGCAGTGATGAAACTACAGAGTAAGGGATGTGTGCTTCACAATAAAATCATTTTCAAAAAAATCAATAGGTTTTCAAAAAATTTGGCAAATTTTGAAACCAATTGGAAAATTGCCAAAAAATTAGGAACTTCAACCTATATAGTTGAAGTCATTCAGGGGCTAAGTGTTGATTCAATCGCGAATTTAATCACAAATTAAGAAACGAAATTTAGTCGAAATTACTTATTAAAAATGTAAAAATAGTTCAAAATTTGTAAAACTGTTGCAAATTCCTATAAAATTATCTCAAATATCGTACGAGAAGAAAGGGTCAAAAAAGTCATGAAAATTGTTGAAAATCTTGTAAAAATTGTTGAAATTGTTCTAAAAATTGGTCATAATATCGTAGAAATGGCCAAAAAATCGTGAATTAACAATGACGACAAAAATTGTGAAAATTGTCAAGATTTTCATATAAATCATTAAAAATAGGTATGAAAAAACGTGAAAATCGTATCAAAAAAATTAAAATCGTCGAAAATGCCTGATATTTTCTAAAATTATTTAAAAATAAAAATATGTGACCTGACTTCTAAAATATGGTCAAGAGTTAAAAAAATTCGATTTTCACTTTTTTCATAGAATTTGACAAAGAAGTACACCCTCTTTCATGTGATGTACTTACTTGAAAATGTTCAAAAGCGATTTTTTTAAGGGAGCGGGTATATCACCCCAAAACTTCAACACCCAGACTCGTCTAAAAAATCATGATTATACTTAATTATTTTTCCTTTTTTTTCAAAAAATTTGATTTTTAAAGAAAATATGATCTCATTCTACAAGTAGCAAATTTTATTCCCTACAATTTTATTTCACTTCATTTGATGGATCGTTTAACCATAAATTCGATTTTTGTGTTAATCCAACTGAAAAAAAAAAGTTCCTAATATGAAGTTTACTCTTTCGCAATAATTACGTAGCAGCCATTAATAAATATTTCAAATTTCAAGTCAGTTGGAGTTAATTTCAAAAAAATCTCTCTCGATTCCTGAAAGAATTGATGATGGACGCTTAACCGTGTTTTCAGACGTTAGGCCACATATTGTAAAAGCGGTCAAAACATAATGAAAACCGTTAAAAATTCTTCTAAAATTTCTTTCATAAAAATCCGTCAAAGTTTGATTAAAAAGGTCAAAAACATTTTAAAAAGTATCAAATCTAAAGAAAAAACGCTGAAAATTTATTCTTAAAAATCGTTGAAAAATGTTGTAAAAGTGATGAAATGCCATGAAAAACGTTGCAATAAATTTTCAAAAAAAATGAGTAAAAATAACGCAAAAATACGGTGAAAAAACTTGAAAATATTTGGAAAATGTTGCGACCAGTTGAGCAGTTTTTACAAGATTTTGGACTGATTTCACGATTTTTTGAAAGTTTTTACGATAAGCACATTTTTTACTGATTTTTTTGAAAATTTTTCTTACAATTATAACAAAATTTTAGACGGATTTTCAGTATTTTTTTGAACATTTGTATGCTATTTGAAATGATTTTTTTTGAAAATTGGAATAATGTTTACGATATTTTTGAAAAATTTCTTGATTTTGTGGCCATTCTTCTGGCATTTTTACTGATTTTTACGAAATTTTTGGCGGTTTCGATTACTTTCAGACCTGTTTTACAACATTTCGACGATTTTTCATAAAAATCGTAACAATGTTATGAGGATTTTTTTGAAAATTTGAATAATTTTTACGATATTTTTAAAAAATTTCTTTTGATTTTGTGACCATTTTTCTGACATTTCGACGACTATTCTCAGTTTTCAATCAAAATTGTCAGTTTTGGTCAAAAAACTGTAATTTTTAGTCGAAATTGTCAATCTATGTCAAAATTGTTATTTTTGGTCAAAATGGTGATTTCAAAGTAGAATGTGACATTTTTGGTCAAAATCTCCATTTTTCATCATTTGTTTTTTTGTCCAAATTGCGATTTTTTGGTCAAAATTGTCATTTCAAGGTAAAAACTGTAATTTTTGGTCAAAATTGACATCTTTTGTCAAACTTGTCATTTTGGGCCAAAATCATTATTTTTTGTCAATATTGCCATTTTTTGGTATAAACTGTCATTTTTATCAAAATTGTAATTTTTTGGGTCAAAATTGTCAATTCAAAGTATAAATTGTCATTTTTGGTTAAAATCATTATTTTTCATCTATTGTCATTTTTTTTTGTCAAACTTGTGAATATTTTAGTCAAAATTATCATTTGGTCAAAATCTTTGTTTTTCATCAATTGTTTTTTTTGCCCAAATTATGAATTTTTGGTCAAAATTGTTATTTTAAGGTAAAAACTGTAATTTTTGGTCAAAATTGACATCTTTTGTCAAACTTGTCATTTTGGGCCAAAATCATTATTTTTTGTCAATATTGCCATTTTTTGGTATAAACTGTCATTTTTATCAAAATTGTAATTTTTTGGGTCAAAATTGTCAATTCAAAGTATAAATTGTCATTTTTGGTTAAAATCATTATTTTTCATCAATTGTCATTTTTTTTTTGTCAAACTTGTGAATATTTCAGTCAAAATTATCATTTGGTCAAAATCTTTGTTTTTCATCAATTGTTTTTTTTTGCCCAAATTATGAATTTTTGGTCAAAATTGTTATTTTAAGGTAAAAATCGCCATTTTTTTTGTAAAAATTGTCATTTTTGGTCAAACTTGTCATTTTTTATTGATATTGTAATTTTTTTGGAGAGTCTGGCAAAATGTCTGCATGACAGGCAGACAATCAGTCAGAGCTGACATTTTTCCTTACTCTGACTTTTAGATATTTCAACTTTCAAGATGACTGCCCAAAAAAATGTCAGCGTTTGATATTCAACCTTTTAATGTTCTATAGTCTGAAAAAATGTCTTAAAGTTATCTAAGAAATTACGAAAAATGTCAGCATTAAAAAAGACACATCATGGATTGACTTTTCAAAAAAATGTCAGTGTCCGATAAAGTCTGACAAAATATCTAAAAGTCAGCATACACTTTTGTGTACATACAAGACAGGGTGTGCTTGGCTATGTTCGATGAACCAGGGAAATAGATGAAAGAAATAAGAACATGGTGTTGATGTCAAATTTGAAGGAATTATGTATGGGACGTAAGGATAACGACTCTGTTATTTTACCCCCGTTAATTTTTTTGAACATTTTCGAAAAGTATGAAGAAATTCATGCATAAAAGCCTTGAAGTTTTGAAAAATATCGTGAAACATTTAACAAAAATTGCTCAGAATATGGGAAAAATTGACGAATTTCAATGAAATTTTCTCAAAAATAACGTAAAAGTCTTTAAAAAGTCTTCAAAAATACTATGAAAATGATTGAAAAAGCGAAAACCAAAAGTTAAATTTTTGCGAATATCGTTAATAAATTACGTTAAAATTTTTAGAAAATTTCACTAGAGGTTAATAAATTTTTTTAAAAAGAAAGAAAAGTTCATTTTCGAAAAATTTAGGTATTTGACCAATTTTTGAAAATATATTGACAATTTTCGAATGAGTTTAACAACATTAACAATTTTTTGTTTACAATTTTCATAATAATTGTAAATTTGAATGTTCGTTTTGAAAAAATTTTCACCAAATTAGTTCAATGCAAGCATTTTTACTTTAGGGACCAGACGTTGATTATGAGCATTTTAAAATTAAATTTCACAAAAAATTCAATTTTTAGGGTAACACAAAAAATTCATGAAAATTTTGAAAATAATATTATTACAATTAAAAAAAAAACCTTGTACGTAAATCAAACGAATGAAAACTAAATTGCAATGCTTCCAAATATATTGGGAATATCAATTAAACAGGTACAAATAGTCGAGGTACTGTTATTTTTCCATAACGAAGGAAAAACACGATGAGAAGAGAAGAGGGCAAAATAAGATAACGTTACAGCGTAGGTTTTCATATCCTTAGAGAATTAATAGCAACAAAAAAGGAAAAAAATTGCAAATGAAAATATGTAGCTATCTCGAGTATACCGTTCCAAAAGCTAGTAAAAAAAGTACAGATTTTTCCAAGTGATAATAAAGACTCGAAATGACTTCCAAGATAGGTAAAAAAAAATCTGAAATTGAATATTGTGAAAACTGAGGTACCTACTTTGATTTACTCAAATTAAAAATTTCCAACTCGGTTTTCCCAGCAACCATTACCTTATTAATAAATAAGAATAAGTAAGACGAAACCAGACGATTTCGAAAATACCAACACCAACGTGTGTTATAAAATCAGCTATCTGCGAATTTCCACACGCCTTGCTATGCCACCTGCCTACGTATCATTTGCATAAATATTATTCTATCGAGTACCCTCCGCATAAGCAATATTTTTGCATTAGATTACGTATCGAAGTACGAACGAGCGTCTCTTCCCCGCATAACAAAAACTTATACAATCGTGTTTGATCAATGGTTTGTTGGTCAGTAGTAACCCAAACATCGTTAGAAATAAATTTTCATAACAGTGTTGACCATCAGATAAGACACTGAACCACTAATCTTCAAAGTTGAAACACGATGAGTCAGTGATAGCGATCTCACTGCGGTGTGTACAGTTGATTTACGACTAGGTGAGACACGTTGGCTGCAAGTTGTCTAGCCGAGCTTAACATCAGTAGGTAGGTCTAGACGGGAATAGTTTAACATTGTAATTAAAAACTATGTATAGAAATACGAAATGCGGAGAAAGAGAGAGATAGAAGGCTTAGGATCGATTTAAAAACCATACTGGTATTTTTTACATGATCGGAGGTATTAAAAATAACATTAAACATGCCAGCTAAATTGTCTAATGACTGTTGACTTTTCTCACACGCGGTTCTAACCTCGTGTAGTACCATAAGCCACACGTTAAGGTAACATTAGCGATTAAAATTAGCCAAGAATCTTGGAATCATTCCCCTTGGGTTTAAATTTAATTAAAATCCTATATAGGTATCTGAAACCAGTCAATATGAAAGCTTGACAAAACGCAGCCAAAGTTCATAGGTATCTATGTATTTCTTCACACTGTGTGTAGCACACATTGGCCCAATATCTCGTGAAAATCACCATACGAACGCGAAAAATTAGATAATATTGCGAAAATGAAAATAATTGGTTCCTGCCGAACAAACCTGCCAATTAAAAATGATTTGCTATTCGTATGAGAAAATCAACGTATTTAGAAACGATTACCGCCATTTGGACTGCACACTAATCCATATAAATTTTTTTCCTCATTCCGAAATGTTAAAAATAATCGTCGTCTGAGGCAATCGGTAATAAATTAAAATTACGTGAATAAACTTATATGTAAAATAGAACGAAACTGGCATTCGACGTTTTTTTTTTATTTGCTGACCTATACACATTTACGTGTACATAGGTACAATCGTCTTACAAGATGTTAGTTTTCATTTTCATTTTGTTCGGTTTTATAAGCATAGGCTATGTCATATAGAAGATGAAATTTTTTCAATTATAAATAATTCAGTATTTATATTACTCGGTTCTTGGGTTTCATCGTGATGTTTCGTCGACTTTTTCTCGCATATAGCGATGTTTTTCGTGCTAGACTGTTTTTTGCCTCGCTGCTTGGTCGCGTCTAGACACCGGAAATGAATATTTTATCAGCCCATACGGATGATTTTAAGTCTCGCGGAACGTCGTCCATTGTTAACATAACCGAGCTGGATTTTACTGCAGACTTCACGATCGCGAATTTCCATTCTAGCGTTCGAATCACGTTTGCAAATCTACGCTGACGGTCAATGTGATAATGACATTTGCTTGTGATTTTATCTATACCTAGGGCTACAGCTGTGAATGAATCTGTCATAAATCACACAGTTGGTGCTCGACAAGCCTTCTGGTATCATTATGTATTCGAATAGTATTAATGAAATTTCACATAGCTCGAGTTAATCGTTGATATAGGTATATCTTGAAATTGTACCTAATACAGATTCCAGCTTCTATTTCGTTTAATAATTGATTCGTTCTCTAGGTCAAAGGTAAATTACGTGAACGAGGTTGTCCCTCGTGTGAAATTCGTAGTTTTCCTTACTACGAGTATTTACGTATTGATTGTCTTCAGATTTATATACTTTTGTGTACATACAAGACAGGGTGTCCTTGGCTGTGTTCGATGAACCAGGGAAATGGATAAAAGAAATAAGAACACTGTCGATTTCAAATTTGAAGGAATTAGGTACATATGGAACGTAAAGGTAACGGCCGTGTTATTTTACCCCCTTGAGCTTACTTTTTGATATAACTACCAATTTAATGAAGCGAGAAAAAAAACCTAAATAGCTCGTTGGAATCAATATAACTTTCTTGACAATTTCTCATAGAAATTAATTTTTTAACATAATTAGGTTGTCCAAAAAAAATTATTATTCGCGAAAAATTGAGTTCGCAGTTTTTTTTAACCCCTTCTCCTATTTTTTTACCCTCCATTTTTATCATATGCTTGTGGTTTAGACCGGACTTTTTTCGTTTTGAAATGAAATTCATCAATTAATTGTGAAAAAATAATAAAAATTCATTTTCTAGGATCCCCTTTTTTCGAGGGTCTATCCCCCCTTTCAAAAAATTCCCTATCGCTGTACCTAAGGCTCCAATTGAAAAAATTTTCAAACAAAAGTTGTAGATTAAGATCCTAGGAATAATTTTGGTTATTATAAAAATCTTGATTTCACCCCTCTTACCCCTTCAATTTGAATAATATTTACGAAAATTATGTATCATGCAAAATTGAAGGAGTGGGAGTGGTGCAATCGAAATTTTTGTAATGACCAAAATTATTTCCAAGGTCTCAATCTACAACTTTTGTTTGAAAAATTTTTCAATTGAGACCTCAGGTACAGAAATATGGAGGTTTTTTTGAAAATGGAGGGATGGGCACTAGGAAAAAGTGGGGCTAGAAAAATGAAATTACGTTTTTCTTAGATACGTTCTAGATTACGAATCAAATCATAAAATCGTTTTTAATCCTTCGATCGTAGGGAATTTGAAAAAAATGAGGGAGTAAAAAAATTAAAGAACTTGTTTATAACATCTAGTAGTTCGCTATTTTTTTTTTACCCGGTAAAAAAAACTGAAAACGTATAGTAAAATGTCTTCCAATTGTTTTACCCTCCTCCCCCCTATTCAATTACTGAAAATGTTATGATGAAAAACAACTACTTCACTCTGTACCTTAGATATATTAGAATCCGCTCTCTTCAAGATTGTATTATGGCATTTTGCTGTAGGGCGCGTACTTCACAAGTTAGGGGGTGAAAACTACCCTCTTGTAGCGTTTTTTGCGTTTATTTACAAATCGACGGGGTTTTTTGAAAAAAATATGAGAACATAAAATAATCTACACAAAATTCCTTATCAAAAAAGTTCTTATCATTTTTTTGTAACTCTCACTCTAACGAAGTTATCGCAGCTCTTAGCGTTGACTCTTTTTGGGATGGATATTGTGATTAGAAAAATGAAATGGCCAAAAAAGTTTAAATCTGTGTCCTCGAATCGATGAATTGAAATTTTCAACATTTTCCATGCTTTATATTTGTAGAACTTGAAATTGATAGGACGCGAAGCACGAAAATCAGCCACCGTTAAGAGGTGCGATAACTTCTTTGGGGTGGGAGTTACAAAAAAAATGATAAGAACTTTTTTGATAGGGAATTTCATAAGGAATATTTTATGTTCTCATCTTTTTTTCAAAAAAATGCAAATAAATGCAAAAAATCCTACGATAGGGGGAAAGGGTGTATTTTGATTTGGAAATTTTGTTAGACATCTAAATTGAAAAAAATCAGCCAATTTTCACTGAAATTTGGAATAAAATTGGCTCAAATTTATTACACACATTCTGCTGAAGATGTTATAAAATTGTGAAAATTTCCTGCAGAAGTGCTGAATTTTAATTTGTAAATTTTGCTAGATCTCTTTCCTTTCTATCATCGAATAACTGGGTTTTCTACTCATAATATTATGAAAAAATACGCTTTTTTTTAAAAATTAGGACGTATTTGTGTAAGAAATTTTTTAAAAAGAAAATATTTTTTTAAATTTAAAAAAATTTAAAAATAGCTTACGTACGTTATTTGAATATTGAAAATTAAAAAGGAATGAGCATCTCATTTGCAAATTTTTTAGGGATAAATAAATATTTGTTTCGTGTTTTGGATCAAAATTTGAATCCTATGAAAATTTGATTAAAAATTAGCCCCCCTCCCTTTTTCATTCTACCCAAGAAAGTATAAAACGTAGGAAAAAATCAAATTTTGAAACAATTCAAATTTTTCCAAGTTCAAAAGTCAACTGACCATTTTATAAAATTTTTCAAAATCGAAAAAGTTGAAATTTTTGAAATTTTCCAAGCCCAAAAAATTGTTTGAACTCTGAAAAATTTTTCAAGTTCAGAAAATCCAAAGTATCTTGAAAAAATGTCTGAAAGCCATCATGATGACGTGATATCTAAAATTTTTCAAGTCCAAGAGAAAGTCAGCATTATCTCTGAAATTTCCCTAGTCCAAAAAAGTCTGACAAAATGTCCAAGTCATCTTGACGGAATTTCGTGTCGTTTTTTGCAGGTTTGGTCATCGTAGAAGCACATCCTATGCTAAAATCAATTTTTTCACTCACTTACTCGATTGAAAATTTGAAATTCAATTTCGTTCTTTTTATTGAATGGTTTTGAAAAGTGTATACAGTTTTTTAAGATTTGATGAAAATCTGAGGATTTTAAGATGGCGATAATTTGATAAGAATTATAAAAGGATGATGATTTGATGAGAATCTCAAGATGACGATGATTTGTTGAGAATCGAAAGATGGTGATGATTTCGTGAGGATCTCAAGATGGCGATGATTCGATGGAGAATTTTAAGATGACGATGATTTGACGAGAATCTTAAGATGGCATTCATAAAATGGTGAATTTTCTGATAACAATTATTTGATTAGAATCGTAAGATGATGATGATTTGGTGTGGGTCATAAGATAACGATATTTCGAAATATCTTCAAAAACAACCATTTTGGCCATGATCCTCTATGTACAAAAACCTGGAGCAAGCAAGTTGAAATGTTTGAAAGATATGTATGAAAAAATAAGTAGATCCACTCTTCAAACAAAAAATGTTGGTACATAAATTTGTTTTTTTTTAATTTATAAGTTTTTGATAACATTTTACATTTTTAATCTGATTTTTCATTATTTTGTTGGACTTTTGAAAACTTGTATTTTGAAAAAAAATTAATTTCTCATAATTTATTAAGTATCAAATTTCGAAACAATATAAATTTTTTCAAGTACAAAAAGTGAAGAATTTCTGAAAATTTCCCAGCCTAAAGGTCAATTTTTGCAATTTTTTCAAAGTTCAAAAAATTCATTTGGTTAGCAAAATATATGTTTTTAAAAGTCTAAAAAAATAATTGAAATGTTGAAAAAAAATGGACTCACTTTTCACGATGACCTCCAACTATAAAGCATATTCAAGTCAAAAATTCTCATTTCAGTAATTTTTTTCCAAGTTAAAAAAAAAAAACATTTTTATATTACAAATTGAAATTAATTAAACTGAAACGATTAAAATTTGAAAAATTACATTTCTTTGCCTCTCAATTGTTAAAAATTCGAAAATTAATGTATTTATATTCCAAAAATATGATCAAAATTTGTCCACCTCACCTTCTACTTGTAAACCAAGGTCCAATGCAATAGCCATTATTTTAAAAAATTCAGTCGAGGGAAGGAGGGGGGATGATTTTTGCATCTCAGAAATTCACTTTTCAAATATGGTAATCCTATGCTATTAATCATTATGTGGTTTTTCGATGTGAATTTTTATTTTTTGGCGATTGTCAATAGAATTTTTTCAAAATCTTTGCCTTTTACATTCATAAATTTATGTAGGTAGAAGGTTAACTACTCGTATTTAGGAAATTGTACACTATGATGAGTTGAAGGAATTAATATTTCTCAATTTTTATGAAATTGCAATCAGTAATGTACATCGAATCGAAACACATTCAGACATGAATTTTATAGATGCTCAGGTCATCAGGATAGTAGTCGTGGATTTTCGAAATTGGGACATAATTTTTAAAAAGCAAATAGGCATTAAAAAATGGAAAAAATTAACGAATTTGGTCAAAATTCAGGTTGATAATGTATTTATGAGTCTGTCATGGTATGATTACAGGAAACAATTTTTTGACCAAAAACGACAATTTCAAGTAGATAGAAAAAATTGTGAAAATATCACAGTGTCACATTTTTGAATAAAAATTCAGGCATGACCCTTGTTAGAATTCATCATATGTACTTTCCAATTTTGAAAAAATTCTGCTGGGGATTGCCCGAAATAAAAATTCACATCGAAAAAGTACATTGGATAGTACTGAAAGTGCCATGCCAAGAGTGACGTAGGGAACTAGAAATTTTACCATCGGGTTTTTATACCCTAATTTCACCAACTTCTACCAGTTATTTTCAAAATCCCAGGCAAGGGTTGATTCATCGTACTTGCAGCTGTTTTCTATTGTCAGCTGAAGTTTCATCGTTTAAACGAGAAAATATCTTTAGAATTCTTGTGAGATGCGTTGTCCGGGAAATTTTCCTACCCTACTCATGACAGATTCTACTACCCTTGGGAAAAATTCCTAATGCTTTAGTTTCTAACCTAGGCCTATGTCTAAATGTTATCATAGATTAAAATTCAACTTTGTTCGAAATTTGCTTCGATTATAACTTTTTTTTTTCAAATAATTAAACATAGGAACCTTTAATACTTCTAACCTTGATCCTATAAGTCCATTTACAATATTCACCTAAAATCGAACTTTTTATCAACTAATCAGATCTACCCACATTTTAAAATAAGTCTCGTGCTTCGAAACACATTTATATTCGTGTAAATCTGTCGAAAATTTTTCATAAAAATTTCAAATCGTCGTTTCGCATTTGAAATTTCTCCACTTTCCAAAAATAGTTCGAAATAATGGATTAGTTACGTTAAAAAAAAAATTCGCCATCTGATTGTGATACGATGACCTAATACGTAATACTTGTAGATAATTATGTTAATAATGAGTGGGTGTACGACGTATGTTGATGGGTCTACTCTACACGCGGTGTTGAATTTATAGTACACAATCATAAGAAAGTACCTGTGTAGTAATGTGGTAGGTACTTTGTATGATGAGTATTGTGTAAGTATATTCGGACTGGTTAAATAAATATTTACCGAAGTATCCGCAAATTGTGAAAAATTACCATTTCTTCTTTGGTCATTTTCATTAATCGCTTTGGTCGTTAAACTCGACGATATAAATATTGTTTATTATACAAATAATTTATGAGTATACGTATAATAATGCGTTATAGAAGATTTATCAATTATTCATGTACCGTTTTGCATAGAAAATGTAAAAATTTAAGTATCGATGAGTGGAATTGATCTAAATTTAGATAAAATATCAATCGAACGAGTATTTTTATACGTTATTTACTAGAAAAACATTTTAATCGGAATTTTTATCACGAGAAGAATTTCCCTTTCAAACTCCAGTTGAAAAATTAACTTCATTCGAATCAAAAAACATAAATTTTAGACCAAGTAAAATAAAATCTATGGGCAATTTGATAAGAAAAGGGAAAAAAATCGACGCATTAGTGCGCGAATACGAGATAACTCATTTTTCAGATTGATTAAATTTCTCATGTTGCGACGATTCAATCCAGCCGAAGAATTTTCTACATTATTTTACCAAATATAATTTTTTTTTCTCCTCATGACGCAATAGTTCTTTTATTCAATTTTTAGCCTGGTACTAATGGAATCGCAGTACCACTACCTACATTGCACAATGGCGGATTAATCTTCTCGACAATGTACAAATTCTCATTTAAAAATAATCTGAAACGATTAACGATGAGGTAAGGCGGTCACTCGTTGGATTTTTTCACTTCTCACTACCGACTGTGTATTCTCATTAATGACCTTTATGTAATTTGTCGTATTAAGTGATGCAAGCTGATGGTTTGAAATATTGCATTTTTTAGACAAATGTTTTCCTTATGTACAATGCTTAGTCGTGCAATTTGCTATCTGAATTCGAGCGAGATGCATTTTAATGTGAAATTATAGCTACGCGTTTCAATTGTGTGTAGGTATAATGAACTTGTAAAAATTAATTAATACGGATAAACTCATTATGTGTCGAATGATATTTCGCACTTGAAGAATGTAAAAAGGAGAAAGCATTCGTGTTATTTCAATACATCTCATAATTACTCTCTTTCGTTATTCATCGTAATTCGCAAATACCGTTAATATTTCAAGGTTATTCATTTTTCAATGCGAGGTACTTACGAGGGATAAAATGCAACAGAAAATTTTTATTACTGGTAAGGGTATGTTTTTAGATGATTTTTGAGAATCAAAGATTAGCTATTAAATTTGACTCGACGATTCCACGGTGTACTAAAATTTTGTCGACTCGATAACTTTCGTAATGATTGATGGAATGAGCTAAAATTTTTATGAGAGGCTCATTACTAGTATGAATAGAAGCCTATAAATTTTGAGAAAAATCGATGAATTGGTTCTCGAGTTATTCTCGATTGAAATTTTTAAAAGCCTTTAACACCTGAAATAAAGCAGTTACGTGAAATAAGTAAATAATATTTTTGATAGTACTTGAGAAGGCAAACAAAAAAGTTTATATGCAATTTTCATTTTTATGAACCGGTTCTCGAGATATCTGCAATTGAAATTTTCAAAAGCCTCTAACGCCTGAAATAAAGCAGTTAGGTGAAATATGTAAATAACTATTTTAGTAGTACTTTAAAAGACGCACAAAAAAGTTTCTATAAAATTTTCATTTTTATGAACCGGTTCTCGAGTTATTCGTCATTGGAATTTTCAAAATCCTCTAACGCCTGAAATAAAGCAGTTACGTAAAATATGTAAAAAATCTTTTTAATAGTACTTGAAAATGCGAACAAAAAAGTTCATATACAATTTCCTTTTTTATGAACCGGTTCTCAAGATATACGTGATGGAAAATTTCAAAACTTCATCACGAATGTATTAATTTCGCGAATTGAAAAATAAATGCTTAACAAAATTAGATTCAAAACATTCGCAATACCTATTCAACTACATACTTACTTTTGATAGGTAAGAATATTGTAAAACTGAATTTTTTTCAAGCGAAATTTTGCGATTTTGGTGTAGAAAATCAGCTTCATTCTGACGCAGTTACTCCGTAAGAGTTTTTTTAATCAATAAAATCTTTAACCTGACCTACCCAACGAATTCGTCGAATAATCCAATTAAAATTAAATTGATACAGTTATCGAAATTTTCCACCTCGGAAATTTCCGAAACAGCATCATGAGGAGCTTTTGTTATTTATACCCATACGGTACGATAATATTGAGAATTACGTAACATACGAATACTTCCTATTCGCGGTGTACTTATGTAAGCATACGTAAAAATTATACTCACAAAAGTGTACAGAGTACGATCGATACGACTAATTTTTATTTAATTAAATAACGAAATCAGCGATACCGATAATCGACACGTTGAGGTGGCTTATTATACTTTATATCGCGACTGAATCAGCGCCAGGTCGATCAATCGAATCAGTCACCTCGTGGAAATTACTTATTATGGTCGTTATAAAGCGACAGGAAATTCTCAACGTGGATATTTCTATCGGAAGTAAAACTAATTGGGCGATTCGAGTGTGGAGACTTTTTTCGTATACGATGGGCTTCGTCGTAAAAGAGATACGGTTTTGATGGATTAGAAATAATGTGATTATTGCATGGAGCATTGGTATGCAATTTTATGGCGTTCGTGTGATTGGTATGGAAATTTCCCTGGAGATTGCAATTGAATGGGGAGATGTTTTACGTGATGTAAATTTTTAAAATTATTTTTTTTATATAGGTGTGCGAATTGAACAATTTGAAGATTACGTAGGGAGTTTTGTCAAATAAGCTTATATCAGCGCTGTATTAGTATTGTCCTCTTATTTGAGTTAAAAATTGTTCCTTGCGATGGCTTTTAGACATTTTGTCAGACTTTTTCGGACTTGAAAAATTGTTTAGATTTCCATTAACTTTTTGAACTTGAAAAATTGATTTTCAGATATTTTGTCAGACAAATAATTCAGACTTTGAATTAAGAAAATTTTAGAAATCAGGAGATTTTCCTATATTTTGCCAGGCAGACTTCTTGGAGTTGAAAAATTTCAGATATTACGCTGACTTTTAGACATTTTGTTAAACTTTTTTGGCCTAGAAAATTTTCAAGGACTCAAATTAATTTTTGGACCTGAAAAATTTTAATTTATGGACTTGAAAAATTTCAAGAAAGTTCAAATCAGGCATTTTGTTTGACAGATTTTTACCTAAGACTGACTTTTAGCTGATTTTTGAGAATCGAAAAATCAGCTTTTAAAATTGGTCTGTCTGTCAGTAGGTATTCTTAAAGTTTTGTGCAGACGATAATTCTCGTAATAATTGACCAAATGAAATGAAATTTTTATGGAAGATCAAGTACTATTGAGTTCGAGAAAAATTGATGAACCGGTTCTCGAATTATTCGTGATTAAAATTTTGAAATACCTCTAGCGCCATGAATATTGCAGCTACGTGAAAATCGCACATAACCTTTTTCATAGTATTTGAGAAGACGCATAAAAAAAGTTCAATACTATTTTCATTTTTGTGAACCGGTTCTTGAGATATTC